>PVKC010017727.1:0-20060 GCA_004027635.1 Crocidura indochinensis | reverse complement strand
TCCTTCCTTCCTTCCTTCCTTCCTTCCTTCCTTCCTTCCTTCCTTCCTTCCTTCCTTCCTTCCTGTAATATCAGGGATAGAATCCAGCCCCTCAAACATACTTCTTGTCTTGCATGCAGCTGGTGCTGGCTTGAATTCCTGGCAAAACAATCCTACACACAGCCAGGGGCACTGAGCACAACACTGCTGGGTGTGATCTTAAAACAAAACTATACCACCCAAAGCCATCTAGAGACTTACATATACTCTTTTCAGATCTGATCAAAGGTATTTTGACTCTTCTATTTAAGGTCCTTATATTTTATAATTACTTAAATATTTGTAGGGAGAAAGGATATGATGCCTGACTTTTGATTTCCAGATAATCAGGAGGGAGATCATGGGTGGATGTAGAGAAAAAATAAGCTGGGTGTATTTTATCTTTTCACTTTTTGTTTAAAGTTTTTCACATTTCCATGTTTTTATTTATTTATTTATTTATTTATTTTATTTATTTTTTTTTTTTTTGTGGTTTTTGGATCACACCCGGCAGTGCTCAGGGGTTACTCCTGACTCCATGCTCAGAAATTGCTCCTGGCAGGCACGGGGACCATATGGGGCACCGGGATTCGAACCGATGATCTTTTGCATGAAAGGCAAACGCCTTACCTCCATGCTATCTCCCGGGCCCCTATTTATTTATTTATTTACTTTTTGGTTTTTGGGCCACACCCGGCGGTGCTCAGGGGTTACTCCTGGCTGTCTGCTCAGAAATAGCTCCTGGCAGGACGGGGGACCATATGGGACACCGGAATTCGAACCAACCACCTTTGGTCCTGGATCGACTGCTTGCTCTCAGGGCCCACATTTCCATGTTTATTGGTTTGTTTTTGGGTCATACTTGGTGGTGCTTAGGGGATACTCCTGGCTCTGCGCTCAGAAATCACTCCTGGTAGATTCAGGAACCATACAGGATGCCTGGAATCAAACCAGGGTCCATCCGGGGTTGGTTGCATGCAAGACAAACCCTACCGCTGTGCTATCGCTCTGACCCCTCCATTTTTATTGTTTAAAAATAATTGAGAGAGAGACCGGAGTGGTGGTGCAGTGGTAGGGTGTTTGTCTTGCAAACAGCTGACCTGGGGTAGACCTGGGTTTGATCCCCAGTATCCCATCTGATCTCCCGAGCCAAGAGCAATTTCTTTTTCTTTTTCTTTTTTTTTTCTTTTTTGGTTTTGGGGTCATACCCGGTAGCGCTCAGGGGTTACTCCTGGCTTTATGCTCAGAAATCGCTTCTGGCAGGCTTGGGAGACCATATAGGATGCCAGGATTCAAACCACCGTCCTTCTGTATGCAAGGCAAATGCCTTACCTCCATGCTATCTCTCCGGCCCAAGGAGCAATTTCTGAGTGCAAAACCAGGAGTAACCCCTGAATGGCCCCAAACCAAAAAATATAATGACGATGATGATGATGATGATGATGATGATGATGATAATTGAGAGAATTAGAGACATAGTACAAAAGCTAAGGCAATTGTCTTGTTCTTTGCTGTCCCCAGTTTGATCCATGGTATCCCATAATGATTCCCAAGCACCACGGGGAGTGATCATTGAGTACAGGGCCAGGAGTAAACCCTGAGCATGACCTGGTAAGGCCCTCCCCTACAAAATAAAACCTAAAGATTTTTATAATAATTATTGAGGAGGGACTGGAGCAATAGCATAGCGGGAAGGGTGCTTGCCTTGCATAAGGCTGACCTGGATTCTATTCCTGGCATCTCATATGGTCCCCTAAGCCCACCAGGCATGATTCCTGACCACAGATATAGGAGAAGCACCTAAACACTGCTAAGTGTGACTCAGAAATATAAACAAAAACAAATCATTGAAGAAAGAAGAATTAAAAGAGAACATTCATTGGTAAAGTTATTGTCTAAAGTAGGATGCCAGGTCTGATATTCTTGACCTCTGACCCCAGGCCTATTGGACTGAATTGCAGGATGGTGGGTGTCTCCTTCTGCACCCTCCATGTCTGGACCCTTCTCTGCACGCAGAGCAATTTGGGCCTAGCTGGGCCCAAGCCGGGAAATGTGACCAATACCACCATGGTGGAAGGAACCTCTTAGGACACTCTCCATAAACCGGCACCTTAGAATGAGAGAACTGAGGGGTGAGAAAAAAAAAAGAAGCCATGACTGATAACACTCCACAGTGGAGGTGTTCCGGGATCAGAGGTCTGGGGTACTTCTGATCACTTGAGTGAAATCCATGAGAGGGGCGTGAAATCTTTGCGGTTTACACAAAAGCTTGCTGGGAGCCTGCCCAGAGACCTACTCCAGCCCCCCACACTGAGCAGCCCCAGAGGAAAAACACATCTTGCCAGGAGCCCTAGAACAGGCATTTCCCACAGACATAACAGTTTATATGAGGCTGAATCTCACATTTCTTTAATGTTTCTATTGTCAGCTAACGTAAAAACAAAAACAAAAACAGGAGTGACTTCTGAGCGTATAGCCAGGAGTAACCCCAGAGCGTCATCGGGTGTGGCCCAAAAACAGAAACAAACAAACAAAAAAAAAAATAGAGCGCCCTGTAGAAACATTGGAATGCTAGTTGTAGTACAAATCAAAGTAACTATCACTAAGTTACATGGAAATATTTTTTGAGCTTTTGTTTTTGGTTTTTTGGGTCACACCCGGCAGTGCTCAGGGGTTACTCCTGGCTCCATGCTCAGAAATCGCTCCTGGCAGGCTCAGGGGACCATATGGGATGCCAGGATTCGAACCAGTCCTACATGCAAGGTAAACGCCTTACCTCCATACTATTTCTCCGGCCCCTAGCATTTTGATTGTTAATTGTTTTAGATTGTGGGTCAAACCAGCAATACTTGGGAGTTACTCTTGATTCTACACCCAGGAATCACTTCTAGCAGTGCTTAGGGAACCCTTTGGAATGCCAGAGATTAAGCCCGAGTTGGCCACATACAGGGCAAGCACCTTACCCACTACTATAACTCCAGGTGCCCCCCTTTTTTAGCACCCAGTGGTGCTCAGGGATTACTCCTGGTTCTTTGCACTCAGAAATAGCTCCTGGCAGGCTCGGGGGACTATATGGGATGCCAGGAATTGAACCACTTTCTGTCCTGGGTCAACTGCGTGCAAGGCAAATGCCATGCTGCTGTGCTATTATTCTGCCTCCCCCCTTTAAACATTTTAAAAACCCTGTAATGACCTTGCTGTTCTGGGATCAAACCTAAGCCTCCTGAGTACAAAGCCTGAACTCAGCCCCGTGAGTCATCTCCCAGGCAGGAAATAGATCCGATCATACAGATCAGTGGTTTTCTGACTTAGATTTTGTAACAAAAAGCTTTTGTGTCTATGACAAATATTACCCAAGTTTCATGTAGGAAACAGGAAAGTCAGCCTGAGCAGAGAATAGGGCTGAGAACCAGGAGGCTGCCTGAGAGACGCAATCTTCGTTCTTACCTCCACCACCCCTCCACATCCTTCTATGAATTCCTAGAGCACGAGAGACCAGACAGCCTCTGACAGGCAGCTGGGAGTCCATGGATGCAGAATCTGCTGCCCCAGAGAAAGGCAGGGATGGAACAGGTGAGTCAGGCAGGGAGCTGGCAGGGCCTGTGGAGAAGCTGGTGCCATCTGGAGGAGGAAAAGAGAAGCCTTTTCAGGAATTTGGAATTCGAGAGTCCAGGGACCCCAGGAGAGAAGAGACAAGTTTTTCAGATGGGTTGGCAATGATGGCAAATAAACCACAAGGCATTCACACATGTGAATGAGTGGATTCTCTTTGCTGCTCTGGGTAGAAAAGGCAGACAGATTTGGGGCCCCATGGTGGGAGACGCCAAATTAAACACATACAGAACGTTTCCTTGATTGCATTGTGAGGTTAAGGGCCAAAGCAGAGTTGGAGTTAATTAAATCATTCCAAATCACAGTGAAATCTCATTCTCTCCATCTTAGTTCATTTTTAAAAGCCACTGCTGGTCTCCAACCACCGAGCCACTTTTCATTACTGTCTAATAAAAGTGCTGAGGAAGCCAAACCTGGTCTAAGCAAAGTGCAGTGTGGGCTGGAGACTTGCTCCTTTTGTTCTTTGCCTTTCCTTAAGGCTTCCCCAGGGCAGGAGTTACTGGAGGGACCAGAAGCTCCTGCAGCAGCCAATGGCCAGGGAATGAAAATTTTCAAATGGTGCTTCCCTGGGCTTGGCAACCCAATGCACCTAGAGCTATAGATTCAGGATTGAGGTTGTCCCTGGAATTTTGCTTTATGTGGAAGGACAATACAGCTCATCTGTATGAAACTAAGTTTGAGAAAGAAAAAAGTCAGTGCCAGTAAGATAATACATGGGTTAAAGCTCCTGCCTTGCACATGACTAAATCTGATTACTATCCCTGGCACCATGTAGTCCCCCAAATAATGTCAGGATCTGTCTCTCAGCTATGAATCAGTAGCAATTCCAGAGCACCAATAGGTATGCCCCCAAACAAATAAAAGTTGGTTATCAAACAATAAAATCACATAACCTCTACACACTGTAGAACCACTCTTCTAAAAAAAGTTTTAAAAATATTTATATTTTTCTGAGTGATCATACAGCAAGTATGGTGCTTGCCCTGGATGTGACCACGCTGGGTTTGATCCTCTGCAACTCACATGATACCCTGGGTCCTATCAGGAGTAATCTTTGAGCACTGCTGAGGATGGCAAAAATAAAGCAACTTCAAATTCTACAAAGGAGTTTGTACCGGGCCACATGCAAGGCATGTGCCTTAGACCTTATATTATCTCTCTGACCCTAGAAACACTTAGTTTTTATTTAATAATTTATTGTAATGGGTTTTAAATTTGGGGACACATTCAAAGGTGACCAGGAACTACACCTGACTTTGTGCTTAGGAGTCATTCCCTGCAATGCTTGGGGACATGTGCTAGGGCTCGAACCTAGGCCTCTTATCTGCCAAGCACATGAGCTGTCTCTCAGGCCCAATAACGAGCCTTTTGTTTTGCTGCAACCATGAGCAGTTGCTTATATAGAAGTGCCGGCATTGTGAACTCTTCCACCTTTGCTCTCAGTCCTCAGCGCCACTTGACAGATGGTTTCCCTGCGCATTTACCTGGACCTTTTGGGATGTACCCAGATGTTTCTGCAGAGAACCCAGAGAGAGGGCAGATCTTCCAATCCAAGGAAGAGCCTGGAGAGTGGGTAGGACCTACAAGGCCATGTGAACTCTCAGGGAGAATGGGTTCCACACATCCTGAACTCCAAGTCTCCCCAGCTCTGGTTGGGTGAATGTCTTATATCAAGTCTGTCATGGGAAGGGAATATGCCAGCGACAGAGTGTGGACATGACCCTGTTGCTGACTTTGTTATATTAGTTTTTGAAGACTGATGATTTCCAGTGCACTGAGCTCTGCTGGGTGCAAATATTGTGTAATGGTGCCACCTTGTGGTGATGTATGGAATTACCAGGCCCTTCTACCCCCCCCTTCCTAAAACCCTGCGTTTCTCGTTCAATGACTACACTCAATGACTTCTCAATGAAAGGAGAGAATATTGGGGCAGAGAGATAATACAGCGGGTAAGTCCCTTACTTGAACCTAGCCAACCCTTTTTATTTCTCCAGCCCTGTAGAGGGTCCCCTAAGCGCCATCAGAATGATCCCAGAACTCAGAGCCAGGAATAAGCACTGAGCACCGTTGGGTGTGTCCCCAAACAAAACAAAAAAAATGGGTAGGAATTTGAATTTTTATATTCTTTTTTTAATTTACTTATTTATATTTATTGATTAATTGATTGGTTTTTGGGGCCATACACAGCGGTGCTCAGGGGCCACTCCTGGCTCTGCACTCAGAAAGCGTCCCTGGCAGGCTGGGGGACCATATGGATGCCTGGAATTTGAACCGGGTCCCTCCTGGGTCAGGCACATGCAAGGCAAACGTCTTACTGCTGTGCTATCTCTCTGGCCCCTGAATTTTGATATTCTAATTTAAAATCCTATTTTTAGTTTTCGTTTTTATTTTGGGGCGTGTCACACCTAACAGTGTTCAACTACTGGCTCTACTCTCAGGAATCACTCCTGGCAGGCTTACGGGTCATATAGGGTGCCTGAAATCAAACCGAGGTGTGCAAGACAATCACCCTCTCCACTCACTGTTCTATCTCTCCAGCCCCTAAGTCTTGTTTTTGTTTGTTTGTTTGTTTTGTTTGCTTGTTTTTATTTTTTGTTTTTGGGCCACACCCAGCGGTGCTCAGGCGTTACTCCTGGCTATCTGCTCAGAAATAGCTCCTGGCAGGCACAGGGGACCTTATGAGACACCAGGATTCGAACCAACCACCTTAGGTCCTGGATAGGCTGCTTGCAAGGCAAACACCACTGTGCTATCTCTCTGGTCCCGTGTTGTTGTTTTCATAACATAACATTAGTAAATGTAGTTGAGGATATGTGGGCATTCACCTCAGTGATATTTAAAGGCAACTTCTGACCCTCACTATTTGAGGGTCACGCCCAGTGATACATGGGAGATCATTTGCTCTGGGGACTAGGCTCATACATGTAAACTTTCAGCCTGCTGAGCATCTCTACAAGCCCCCAACATTTTACATATTTTAGAGTGGAAAAACAAAATAAATGTCAACATTTATGCCCCTTTACTTTTCTTGAATTATTTTCTTCTCTTCACTCCTTTCTTCCTTCGTTCATTTTTTTTTTTGGTTTTTTTTTGGGGGGGAGTCACACCCGGCAGTGCTCAGGGGTTACTCCTGGCTCCATGCTCAGAAATTGCTCCTGTCAGGCACGGGGGACCATATGGGGCACCGGGATTCAAACCGATGACCTTTTTGCATGAAAGGCAAACGCCTTACCTCCATGCTATCTCCCCAGCCCTTCCTTCGTTCTTTCCTTCATCTTTTACTTTCCCTTTTCTTCCTTCCGCTCTTTCTTTCTTTCTTTCTTTCTTTCATTCTTTCTTTCTTCCTTTCTTCCTTCCTTCTCTTTCTTTCTTTCTTTCTTTCTTTCTTTCTTTCTTTCTTTCTTTCTTTCTTTCTTTCTTTCTTTCTTTCTTTCTTTCTTTCTTTCTTTCTTTCTTCTTTCCTTTTCTCCTTTCTGTTTCATTTTTGGGAGGTTTGGGTTTGGGGGTCACACCCGGCAGTGCTCAGGAGTTACTCCTGGCTCTGTGCTCAGAAATTGCTCCTAGCAAGCCAGGGGACCATATGGGATGCCAGAATCAAACCCAGGTTGGTCCCAGATCTGCCCGTGCAAGGCAAATGCCCAAATGCTGTGCTATCATCACTCCAGCCCCTGCTCTATATTTTTATTGTTGGGCTGTAGCCAGTTGAGCTCGGGAGTCACTCTTGGAAGGGCTTAGGGGTTATTTATGGTACAGGGGATTGAACCCAGGTAAGCTGCATACAAAGCAAGTGTCCTACCCTTGTTCTATCTCTACAGCTCCTCAAATCCTTCTTTGAACTTACAAGTTACATGATGGCAGAAACTATATAACATGAAAACCTTCATCCCCTCATCTGGACAATAGGAAGAATAGGGGTAAGTGGGGAGGGAGCACATGAACTAATAAACAAAACACACGAGTTAATTCCACATCATATCTGCTTATGAGGGGTGTAGGCTGGCTGGGGAGACAGGTCAGACTGTCTTGAGGTGCTGGAGCATCTGTGGGTTACACACTTTGGACTTTGGTCCATGGTATCTGGGGGTATGCGCTATGTGACTGCTTTTCATGGACACACCTGGAGCAAAGGACACAGCAGGTCTATATGTGGTCGACAGCAGGAGTCCACAGGGCATGCCCTCAGGAACCTGCCCCCAGGAACTATGATGCTGCCCAGACAACCCTTTCAACCTTCACCTCCTCGTGGTAAGATCAGAGTCACACAACAAGACTGACTATTAAATAAGACAAAACAAAAGCTCCTCTTGGGGATTTTATATTTTACTGCAGGGAGAGAGGAGGGGGTGAAGTCATTTAGGGAGTGATTTAGGCAGAGTGCTTTCTTCCCTCCATGAAAGGCCCGAGAGGAATTTGAGATAGAACAAGGGGAAGGTACTGGCCTTGTGTGCAGCTGACTTGGTTCAATCCCTGGCATCCCATATGGTCCCCTGAGCACACCCAAAGAGATCCCTGAACACAGAGGCAGGAATAAGCCCCGAAAATCTCTGGGTATAACCCCCCAAACAACAATAGAGCCTCTCAGCACCCCTACCACTGGCATGCAGCACCTAGGCTGCCCCCAATGGGCTGAGAGTCTCCTGGGAAGTACCTGGCAGCACCCCCTCCCATATTTGAGACTCCAAAATATAATTTTTCTGGGAGTTTTATTTTGTTTGAGAGTATGCCCAGCTTTGTTTAGGGATTATTCCTGACTCTGCTCTAGTAGGGCCCAGAAGACACTGTGTATATGCTGCAGGATTAGGGCCATACCCAGGGGTGGCTGCTCAGGGCTTACTCCTGGCTCTGAGTTTTTTTGTTTTTGTTTTTTTGGTTTTTGGGTCCCACCCGGCAGTGTTCAGGGGTTACTCCTGGCTCCATGCTCAGAAATTGCTCCTGGCAGGCACGGGGGACCATATGGGGCACCGGAATTCGAACCAATAACCTTTTGCATGAAAGTCAAACACCTTACCTCCATGCTATCTCCCGAGCCCCGACTCTGAGTTTTGGGGTTGCTTCATGCAGGGTTTGGGGTACCATTTGTGGTGGAGAAGGAACTGAGGCTTACAGGATACAGAGCAAGAAACTCTCCAAGTGCTCTTTCTCTGGCCCTACACCCACCTGTTTTCTTTTCCTGTCTTTGTGTTAGGCCCCCCCTGGGGTGCCTGAGTGCCTGAGACCTGTACTGCTGCCACCTCCCACCCCAGTCACCCTTCCAGTCACACCCACGCCACCTTTTCCTTGAAGGAAGAGCACCCCTTCACTTCAGGGGTGATGGATCCTTGCTGCCACTGTATTGCTTCTGTTTGAAAATTTATTTCAGGGGCGCCTTGCCCTGGCCTTGGGGGACAGCAGCTGCTGCCCCAGCCCTGTTCCCCTCAGTGGGATGATTTCCAAGGCCCTGGGAGGAGGAGCCAACAACCTCAGTACCAAGAATAAAGATGTGGGGCCCCAGGATTCTATTTGATGGTCTGAGTCCACACAAGTACAGATTATGTAGACATTTAATTTTATTTTTATTTATTTTGGGGGTGTTGAGTCACACCGGGTGGTGCTCAAGGGTTACTCCTGGCTCTGTGCTCAGAAATCGCTCCTGGAAGGCATGGGGACCATACATATGGGATGCCTGGGTCAGCAGTGTGCAAGGCAAATGCCCTACCACGTGCTGTCACTCTGTCCCCTATGTAGACATTTTATATATAAGGCTTTCTTTTTTTGAAAGGGGGATCACTCCCGGCAGCACTCAGGGGTTACTCCTGGCTCTGCACTAAGAAATCGCTCCTGGCAGGCATGGGGACTATACATATGGAATGCCGGGATTCGAACCGCCTTGCTTCCTGAATCGGCTGCGTACAAGGCAAATGCCCTACTACTGTGCTATCTTTTAGGCCCCCAATATAAAGCTTTATATAAATAAGAAAGTCATTTAAAAATGATGCAGTTATATAGTACTTATTTTTACTGTATTTGCTTATTTTTTTTGTTTTGTTTTGTTTTTGGGTCACACCTGGCATCGCTCAGGGGTTACTCCTGGCTCTATGCTCAGAAATCGCTCCTGGCAGGCACAGGGGACCATATGGGATGCCAGGATTCGAACCGATGACCTTCTGCATGAAAGGCAAATGCCTTACCCACCATGCTATCTCTCCGGCCCCTGTATTTGCTTATTTTATATAAAGATTAAAAGTTGGATTTTTCTGTTTGTTTTGAGGGGCCACACCCTGAGGTGCTCATGGGTTACTCCTGACCATGTGCTCAGAAATCACTCCTGATTGGCTCAGGGAACATATAGAATGCCGCAGATTGAACCTGGGGTAGGTTGAGTTCAAGCACTCTCTACACTTTGTGCTATTGCTCTGGTCCCAGAGGAAAATTTTTTTCAAAATGGCATGATGTTTTCTCATCCTCTTCATGTCTTGGAACAGAAACGGTGCTCAGTGAGTTTTGTTGTGCACTGCAGATAGGAGGCTGGGCTCTGAGCCTAGAAAGCCAGGTTTCTGCACACAGAACTCAGACTCCTGAGCATTTCTGTCTGTGGCTCCAAAATCAAAGAAAAGAAAAACAAATTAATGAGGCTGGGGGCGGGGCAAGAAGCCATCATCACATTGTTTTCTTCTGCAACAGGCCCTATGAGCACAGACAGCTCAGGGGTGCAGAGGGGTAGCCAGAGTGAATGGTGTTCCCCGGTTCTTGGCCATGTTTGGGGGAATGCAATGTAAATACTTTGCTTTTTGTTCTGTTTTATTTTATTTTTTGGTGGGGCCACATCTGGCACTGCTCAGGGCTTACTCCTCACTCTGTGCTCAAGAAACACTCCTAGTGGTACTCAAGGGATTACTTGGACTGTGGGATATCAAACTCAGATCAGCCATAAGCCTTCCCTGATCTACTATGGCTTCGACCATAGTATTCACCAACAGTAAATTTCTGTTGGTTGACCAGGATAAAGGCTCCCTGATCCTCAAATCCTCATCACTTAGGGTGTTTCGCTGCTCAGCCCCTGACTATGCTGTACACAGGGAACTCTGAGACCATCCCCCACCCCCACCCCCTTGCTGCCTCTGTGGGCAGGCTCCGTGGGTGTCCATGCTCTGAGGGGTGGGAGAGAACGTGGTCCTGCAAGCTATTCTTAAGATTTCCAAAAGCCCCAAGGAAATCATCCACTTGCCTCCATGAGGTTCCCAGACTAAATAAAACATTAAGTTTATTTGCTTTGGGCTGAAGTCTGTCAACTCATGCGGTTATCTTGCCCCATCGGAGGCTCTAATTGGTCCTTCTCTGTCTTTGATGAGTAAAACTCAAAACAACAAATTATTATTCAATAAATGTAGTTTGTTGGGTAGATAAAAGCTTTCAAAACACGGAATCTCTTGAGGAAAGAGCTAGAATGTTTCTTTCTGGTGAAGGGACTGATGGACACGCAAGTCCTATTTATTGCAAGCCAAGTTCATACGCTCCTTGGATCTTGAATGCTAAGGACAGAATTTTTGCTAGTGCCAAATTATGGAAAACTTCAGATTCCCCCAATTGGGAGGCCCAGGCTCAACCCCTAGCACCATATGGTCCCAGTATTGCCAGGCACAATCCCTAACTAGTTCCTGAACACCACTGGGTGTAGGTCAAGAACAACAAGGTGTCCCTGGTCTAGAGCAACAGCACAGTGGGGAAGGCACTTTCCTTTGATGCAACCAACCAGGGTTTGACTCAATCATCTCAAATTGTCCCTCAAACACTGTCAAGAATGATTTCTAAGTGCAGAGGCAGAAATGTCCAGGTGTGCCCCCCCCCAAAAAAAAAAAAAAGAAGAGCTCCCTGGGACTTTAGAGAAAGCGTTGACAATTCACAAAGTGTGGGGGCAAATAGCTAAGCAAGACATAAATCTTCATTATAGTACTGCCAATGGTCTATAGTATTTCTCTATAGACTCCAGACTCTCCTGGGAGGATTTGGAGTGCTGTGTCCCCTCAGGCATTGCTGAGGTCCTATTTGAGGCCTCTTCCTCATCTCTCGTCACTTCCTCAGGCCCCATAGAGTCTCAAGATGTCTCACACAAGGCTTGAGTTTGTTTCACTGAGGAGCCCCAAGCCCTCAATGTGGCTGAAGGAACAGATGAAAGCAAAGAGAAAGTGGAGGAAAGTGGGAGTCCTGGGGTGGGCTGGAGCTGGGGCAGGAGCATGGGTGGGGGAACAAGGCTTTTACACACACACACACACACACACACACACACACACACACACACACACACACACACTTTCTGACCTAGGGCCCAAAGCTCAGGCCACTTAATGGTCATGTCTTCACTTGGTTACTAGCATCCAGCCAGCCCTGGGAAAGGAGTGGGAACAGGGATTTAGAGGATCCCATAGGATGAGGCTCTGTGAATCCTCATTTTCTCATCTCTCAGACCCACCGTTCTTTCCTCTGGGGTCTCCCCAAACACCTCCTTGTGGATCCATAGAAAGTTTCCTTGGTGCTTGGCAGGGCAGCCACATGCAACCTGCTCCTATATGAGGTCACGGCTGTCTCACAGACACAGCCATGGGGCAACAGGAGAAACAGGGACCCCCTACCACCACCCCATGGCTTGTGATGAAAATGGGATTAAGCTAGACTAAGAGAGAAGGCTGGCAGGTGAGTGGGGGCCACTGCCCAGAGGGTTGCAAGGGAGATGGGGCATATGCCCCACTTTGCATCGAGGGCCTTCTAAGCCCCAAATCAGGAGCTAGAAGAAAGGACTTGCAGGAGTGGTAAGGATGTAGCAGAGAAGGGAGAGGGGAAAGGAAGTCTGTGTTCAACCACAGGACTTCAGGGCTAGAGAATCTCAACTGAACATACTGACAGGGAGTCACAGTACTGGCTGACCTATAGACAGGAAAGTGCTGGCCATGCATGCAGCAACCAGGATCAATCCTTGGCACTACATAGGTGTCCAGAGCCCTACTAGGAGTTATCCTTGAGCATAACCAGTCTAGGACCCCCAAATCAAACCCTGCTGCCTCAAAAAACAATTGTGTTTTTTGAGTTGTTGTGACCACTGCTAGGTGTGTTCCCCAAACAAAAGCTGCCTTTTCCTTCATTGCATCATTAATCCTGCCAATGAATCTGTTGGATCTGCCTAATAGCTGAGAGAATGGGGGCTCAGAAAGATGTCACAACTAGATCTCACAGGCCAAACTTTCCCACACTGCCCCTGTACCCTGCCATCCCCATATTCAGGAGACACAACTTCCTTGGCTTAAGGAAAGTAGCTACTTGGCCAAAGAAGTCAGTGAGATTTGAGAAGACAGAACAGGGGCCCAAGGAGGCTGATAAAGGGTCTGGCCACTTAATTCCCCTGCATGTGTTGGGGGTGTGAGAGGCAGGGATTCTGCCAGCATGGACAGGGGACCCAGAGCAATGGGGTATTTGCCTTGCACACACCAACTCAGGTGTGGTCCCCGGCACCCCAAGTCCCTCCAGGATTGATCCCAGAGTGCAGGGGCCCGGGAGATAGCATGGAGGTAAGGCATTTGCCTTTCATGCAGAAGGATGGTGGTTCAAATTCCGGTGCCCCATATGGTTCCCCGTGCCTGCCAGGAGCAATTTCTGAGCATGGAGCCAGGAGTAACCCCAGAGTGCAGAGCCAGGAGTAAGTCCTGAGCATGCCAGGTGTGACCCAAGTTCCCACATCTCACCAAAAAAAAATTGAAATAAAAAAAAAAGTCAAGGGATTGAATTTTCCCCTCATGTTTTCTGTTTGTGTAGGACCTTGAACTCCATGATGCAATTTCTTTTTCTTCTTTCTTTCTTTTGATTTTTGGGCCACGTTGGTGATGCCTGAGGTCACTCCTGACTCTGAACTCAGGACTCACTCCTGGTGAGCTAGGTTGGACCATATGACTGAAATTCCATGATGCGATTTCATGGCTCAGTTCTCCTGACATTATATGAGAGCAGACCTGGGTTTGCTGAGGGGCAGAATTTGCATCTGACAGTCTTGGGAAAGTGGGCCCCGAGGAAAAATGGTTATCCTTTGAAGCTGGCGACAGGCTGAATTCCCGAGTTTCTTCCAGGAGTAGGCAGTGAATACCTGATGGTGCTCAGGAATCATGCAGCAATGAGAAAGAACCTGGAGCTCCACATAACATCCGAGGCTCCAGTCCAGAATTCCTTCTTCCCACCTGATCCAGGCTCACAGAGGCACTGAGAATCATCTGTGAGAGGAGGCAGCAGAAATGAGCCCATTTCCAATGCTGGAATCAGGTTGTCTGGAACTCCTGCCACCCCACTCCAGGCCTGACAAAAGGGGCCTAAGACCCCAGTGCCTAGCTGCCCCTGGAAGTTCTTCCAGGCACCCTGGAGACAGCTGCCCAGACCCAGGCTCTGTGGCCTCAGGTGTAAGGCCTGGTGAGCCCATACACCGTGGAGATGTGGAAATGGTGAACTTAGTTCCAAGCCTTCCAGGACCACAACCACACAGGGCTGAGGCTGAGATGGGCAGTCAGCACAGGGCTGCTCTAAGCACAGGGGCCTTCCCAGTGGGGTGGGGCTTAATTCTACCCAACCCAGATGCTCAGGTCTGGCTTGTCACCAGCCTTGTTGGACCATATGAGAAGTGAGAAGATTCACTTGCTGGGCTTCAATATTAAATTTGTTTGACATTGTTTTTGCTCTTTTTTTGGTGGAGGTGGGGTGGAGGGGTGAGGTGCTAGGCTACACCCTGAAGTTGTGCTCAGGGCTTACTTCTGGCTCTATGTTCAGGGGTCCCTCCTGAGGGCCCTCAGGCTCTGAGGGCCATATTGGATGCTCGAGATCAAAGCTGGGTCAGCTGTATGCAAGGCAAGTGCCCTCCCCACTGTACAATCTCTCTTGCTATCAATCAGTTTAACACTGTTGTTGTTGCTTTCTGCGGTGAATTCAACTGGGCCTTTGAAATGCAGGCGTTAATTCACCATTCCTTTTCATTAAATGCTGGCAAGAATTGACTGAAATTGAAATATTATTCTCAGGGGGAAAACAACTTCTAGAATCCCTGATAAGGACAAACACCGCAGTCAAATCTCCAGTCTCTGGGTGTCTGCCCTGGCACAAGGCTTCCATGCAGATGAAAACAAGCTCTGAAGTGACAGAGACTGGGACAAGAATCAGGAACAGAGTGTGGTGTCCCTGGGAAAGGGAGGGAGAGAAAGCCTAAATAAATCAATAAATAAATAAAGCCGTGAATTGAAGCCCATGTGAGCGGGGTGAATTTTTAATTAAGGAAGAAATTTAAGGCACAGAAGAGAAGTGGGGCTTACCAATATTTTGCCTCTGAGGAGTATTTCCAGGGAAGAATGAGGGCATTAGAGGATTATCATGTTCTTAAACCCAGGATTGGGGTCTCAGCCTTTCATCCCTTGGCAGTACAAAATTGGAGATGAGCCCATCAGTCTCCCTAGGAGGGAAGTAGAGGCTGCAATATATGGGCACCTTATTCCTGGGGAGTGGATAACTGCTCCTCAGCTTAGCCCCTTGCACCTCCTGCATGTAACTGCTCTGACCTCTCCGCAGCCTCTCTCACTTCCTCTGCCATAAGTGCCATGAAGAGGCTACCTCCACCTATCGGCCTTCATGAGCAGTCCCTCCATCCCAGACTTTAGAAACCACTGAGTTTGCCCCTTGTATTGCAGGACACAAACATCCCCTTGTCATGACCCACGGCTGCACTGCCACCTGCCTCAAACCACACAGGTAGACCTGACTTGGTTCTATGCATGTTGGATACCAGAGGCCTGGGCTCGATGCCAAGCACACATGGTCCCTTAAGCACTACCAGGAGTGACCACTGAACACCGAGCTGGGTGTGGGCCCCAAATTAAAACCATAAGACAACCTATTGGTAGAGAGGTCTGGGAGATAGCTTGGTATGTGGCATCCAAAGTTGGTGCACATGTGGCCCTGAGTTTAAGAACTCCTACCAGGAATGTTGGGTGGCCCTGGAGGTCTCCAGCAACTCAGTAGCTCCGAATCCCAGCTCTTGAACACAGTTTGATCAGGCCTGTATCTGAGAGTGCCTGAAATCTGAGGGTATCAGAAAAAATAATTCACTAAAGACACAAATTTCACTAGAAATCTATTTCTTTTATTGATCCCCCCCCCCACACACGCACACAGCTACTCTGTGAAGTCTCTGTATCGAACATTCCATTCCAGAAGCTGAGTGAGGATGCAGCTGCTGGAGTTCTGTGAGTTTATCTATAAGTGAGCAGAGCAGTCACTGGAGACCATGATTGAGAAGACCATGAATGAACATCTGAGAAGCAGACATGCATAGGTTGAATGGGTGTAAGAAGCTACATTGAGAAAGTGTTCCTTTTTGTTTGTTTGTTTTTCTGTTGGTGTGGGGTCATACCTGGCTGTGCTCAGAGATCTCTCCTGATATGATTTGAGAGACCCTGTGTAGTGTTGGGGATGGATATATCAGCCATTTAAGTTTTTTCCATCAGGAAAATCTGTCCTGGGAAAGGCCCATCTCAAGTGGCCTCAGCACTCCTAGCCTCTGCCTCCCAAATTTGCAGGACTGCCCCCAAGTTCTGTTTCCTATCCTGCTAGAAACCATCCTCAGGCCTGCCCAGTGGTGCTCAGTTTCCTGATAGCTCCACACTTAGTGATCATTCCTGGTGGGCTCAAGGGACCATGCTGGTGATGCTGAGGATCAAACCCCAATGGGTTATATACAGGGCAAATGCCTTTCCCATTGGACTTACCCTGCTTTCAGAGTAGTAGTAGAGCCTTTGTTTTACATGAAGCTGACTTGTGTTCAATCCCTGGCAGCCTATATGATCCCCAGAGCACCGCCTGGAGTTAATAAGTACAGAGCCAGGACTAAGCACTGTACTGCTGGGTGTGAGCCCCAACCAAAGAGTCTGAACTTTCTATAACTGTGGCTATCAGATGCTGCCAAGAGACATAGGAAGGTGTTTTGGGGACTCACCTATTGTCGCAGCAGAAGCGAGGAAGATAGAGAAATAAAAGAGAGAGTGAATGGGGCCCGGGAGATAGCAAGGAGGTAAGGCGTTTGCCTTTCATGCAAAAGGTCATCAGTTCGAATCCCGGTGCCCCATATGGTCCCCCGTGCCTGCCAGGAGCAATTTCTGAGCATGTAGCCAGGAGTAACCCCTGAGCACTGCCGGGTGTGACCCAAAAAACAAAACAAAAAAAAAAGAGAGAGAGAGTGAAGAGAGAAGAGAATTTATAGCTGACCCAGGTTTAGTCCTGGCACCCCATAATGGTCTGCCTAACCCTCCAGGAATGATCTCTGCATATAACCAGAAATAAGCCTTGAGCACCACCAGGTGTGATTCCCAAGACCAAAGGAAAAAAAAATTAAAGGTCTTGGGGCCAGAGAGATAGCATGAAGGTAGGGTGTTTGCCTTTTTGCCTTGCATGCAGAAGGACGGTGGTTCGAATCCCAGCATCCCATATGGCCCCCCGAGCCTGCCAGGAGCAATTTCTGAGCGTAGAGCTAGGAGTAACTCCTGAGCACTGCTGGGTTTGACCCAAAAACCAAAAAAAAAAAAAAAGAAAAATAAAGAAAAAAATGAGGGGCTGGTGAGGTGGCGCTATAGGTAAGGTGTCTGCCTTGCAGGCGCTAGCCAAGGAAGGACCGCGGTTCGATCCCCCAGTGTCCCATATGGTCCCCCAAGCCAGAAGCGACTTCTGAGCACTTAGCCAGGAGTAAGCCCTGAGCATCAAACGGGTGTGACCCAAAAAACCAAAAAAACAGAAAAGAAAAAAATGAAGGTCTTCAGGATACAAGAGGATGGAAGAAGAGATTGGAATTGATGCATCTTAGAGCTGCCTATGCCCTTAACTTGCTCCCAGCATTTCCTCCTTGAACAACCAGGATCTGTCCTTGAAGCTCTGCAGAAGGAATCAAGTTGAGAGATAAGGAAATTGACCCAAACTTCAGCATCCAGTGGAGGGAGATTCTAACAGAGCCTCAGAAAGGACATAATACTATGGGAAAGCAGTGAGTCTAGATGAGGAGGCCAGCCAGGAAGGCAGGAGAGGCATCTTTCCTTGAAGGCTGGGAAGGAACTGTGGGTAGGCCTGTCCCCTGCTGCTTTAGGAACCTCTATTTTTCCTCCTTTTCTAAACAATGCAGAGGTGTTTGTTTTGTTCTGCATCTATGGGGCTCACTGGGGGCAGATCCAGAAGCCTGGATGTGGTGACTAGATTCTCACATAAGGTTGGAGCTCTACCACTACCTTTACCCCTTATCCCTTTGGTCAGAAAATGCCTTTTTCCTGATGGCAGGACAGGAAGGGTTAGAAATATCATCTTGGTGTGGGGGGCAATAGCACAGTGATAGGGCATTTGCCTTGCACATGGTCAACAGAGGACAGACCCCGGTTTAATTCCCAGCATCCTACATAGTCCCCCGAGCCTGCCAGGAGTGATTTCTGAGCACAGAGCCAGGAGTAATCCCTAAGCACCACTGGGTGTGACCCAAAAATCAAAAGGAAAAAAGAAAAAAAAAAAGAAATATCATCTTGGCTTAGTCTTATTTTACAGGGAAGAGAGCTAGCAGAGTCTCCCCGCCCCCAAAGGCAGTTGGGAGTGGACTCTATTTCCAAAGGGTCATACCTGAGCATTGGGGCAGCCTGGAAGCGTTTCCTCTCTAGACAGTCAAGTCTCTTCCTGCATCTGGGAGCTTCTCCATTCTCTCTTCACATGTGGTGCTGCTGGAACTGTCTTGATCTAGAGTAGCATTTGAACCATCTTGGACTAGCACCTGCTCATTGCTGCAGAAACTAGGACAGTGCCTGCCTGGCTAGTGAGCCCTGCATGTTCCCTTCTAGCCAGGAGCTTCCACATTCCCTCCGCTTCCCCATCACCAGGCCCACCCCAGTCCCGGAGACAGGGGCAGGCCTGAACTTCTGGATGGGATTTTTTTTAGTTGCTGAAGGTTCTTCGAGTGAAGCCTGGATTATGTAAGAGCAATGGCCCATACATACATGGATCATAGTTCCAAGAAACAGGGCTCTGTCCCGAGGCTGGTGGAATTCAGTGCCCTTCTCACTGTAGAAGCCGCTTCCTCCTCCCTGGGAAAGGAGGTGTCAATGAGGAC
The DNA here is from genome assembly GCA_004027635.1 of Crocidura indochinensis. NCBI lineage: Eukaryota > Metazoa > Chordata > Mammalia > Eulipotyphla > Soricidae > Crocidura > Crocidura indochinensis. The sequence continues at coordinate 1,303 of PVKC010017727.1, read as the reverse complement.
CACAAAGGATGACATAGTATTACAACCATGATGACAGGAATCTAGTCTCAAAGGATTTTCTTTTCTTTTCTTTTTTGTTTTGTGGGCCATACCTGGTGGTGCTCAGGGGTTATTCCTGGCTCTGCACTCAGAAATCACTACTGGCAGGCAGGGGGGACCATATGAGATGCCGAGGATTGAGCCCAGGTCTGTCCTGGGTTGGCCACATACAAGGCAAATGCCCTGCCACTGTGCTATCCCTCCAGCCCCTCAAAGGATTTTCTTGAGAAGCTTGTAGGGTTTGAAATGTCCAAGGAGAACCAGAGCAATAGAATAATAGGAAGTATCTTTGCCTTGCATGTGGCCTACCCAGGTTCAATCCCCCCAGAGGGACAGGAGCAATAGTACAGCGGGTAGGGCATTTGCCTTGCATACAGCTGACCCAGGTTTGATCCTCAGCATTTCATATGATTCCCCCAACCCCAAGCCAGCCAGGAGTGATTTCTGAACACAGAGCCAGGAGTAGCTCCTAAGTGTTGCTGTGTATAGCCCAAACATCTAAAACAACAACAACAACAACAAAAACCAAGTTTAATCCTCTATACCCCATGTGGTTCTCTTAGCCCCACCAGGATGATCCCTAAGCATAGCTGGCTGTGGTCCAAAGATGGAAAAAATAGAAACTAAAAACAAATAGTGCCCTTGGGGTGCCAGGAAGCCCTGAACTCCTGCGGTGCCACCCCCTAACTGGAACACAGCTGGAGGGAAAAGCATCTTGGCTGTCCTTTATCTGTAATTCAGTCCCTTTGATATGCTCATAGAGACCACCATATGATTCTGAGGGACATGGAGACCTAGGGAGGGAAGGGGGGATTTCGTCTCATTCCTGGGACCATAGGGCTGGTTGGAACATGAGGATCCTGAAAACTCAGGCAAGAAAAGAGGTCACCACATCAACATTACTATTCCTTTTCTTCCAAAAAGATAAAAACAAAAGTACCTGGTTTCACAGGCTCAAGAGAGGTTTCTTGAAAAGGCATGTTATGAACCTGGAATAAACCAGGAGAGCCTATCACACTTAAATTATAGCAATTAAATGTGCAGGATTGATGCTGGCTGTGGACAGAGTCTACTGAGGGAACAGTATAAAGGAGACGTCAGCCAGGGGGACATTGAACAGCTTGACCAGAAGTAGACAAAACATCTAACTCTCTTCCATCCCTGTAAGCCCAGCAGCAGCAGCCTATTTGCCAGTCTTCGTCCAAGGTTATGCTGGGATTTTCATGCCTGAAATTTATTCCACCAAAACTTCTTTTTTTTTTTG
>PVKC010017726.1:0-20072 GCA_004027635.1 Crocidura indochinensis | reverse complement strand
GGAATGCCGTGTAGTTCAACCTTTATGGAAAGTGATATGGAGATTCCTCCAGAAAATGGAAATCGAACTTCCATACGATCCAGCTATACCACTCCTAGGAATATACCCTAGGAATACAAAAATATAATACAAAAACCCCTTCCTTACACCTATATTCATTTCAGCACTATTTACCATAGCAAGACTCTGGAAACAATCTAGATGCCCTTCAACAGATGAATGGCTAAAGAAACTGTGGTACATATACACAATGGAATATTATGCAGTTGTCAGAAGAGATGAAGTCATGAAATTTTCCTACACATGGATGTACATGGATTCTATCATGCTTAGTGAAATAAGTCAGAGAGAGAGAGAGAGAGAGAGAGAAAAGGCAGAATGGTATCACTCATCTATGGGTTTTCAGAAAAATGAAAGACATTCTTGCAATAATAATAATTTTCAGACATGAAAGTGAAAAGAGCTGGAAGTTCCAGCTCACCTCATGAAGCTCACCACAAAGAGTGATGAGTTTAGTTAGAGAAATAACTACATTTTGAACTGTCCTAATAATGAGAATGTATGAGGGAAATGGAGAGCCTGTCCAGAATACAGGCAGGGGGTGGGTGGGAGGAGGGAGATTTGGGACAATGGTGATGGGAACGTTGCACTGGTGATGGGTGGTGCTCTTTACATGACTGAAACCCAAACACAATTATGTATGTAATCAAGGTGTTAAAATAAAATATAAAAAAATAGGGGAAAAATATAAGTTCTTATCCCTAGTAGATAAGAGGTCGTTTTTACACGTAAAAATTTCCCCTATTTTTAATATGCCTTTGCAGCAAGAAGTGGTGCTACATTATATTGCTGGTGTATTTGGGGGTTGGGAGAAGAAAATAGCATGGTCCACACTTTTTAATCAGGAAATTCTTGGTTGTTTTTTATGTTATTTCATATACAAGTTTTTATATTCATATAAATTAAAATAAATAATAATATTTAATATCTAATATTTACTGAATGTCTCCTATATCTTTCTAAACACTTTTTAAATAGATTTAATTCAGTTTTTTTTTTTCTTTTTTTTTTTTGGTTTTTGGTTTTTGGGTCACACCTGGCGGTGCTTGGAGTTTTTCCTGGCTGTCTGCTGAGAAATAGCTCCTGGCAGGCATAGGGGACCATATGGGACACCGGAATTCGAACCAATCACCTTTGGTCCTGGATTGGCTGCTTGCAAGGCAAACGCCGCTGTGCTATCTCTCCGGGCCCAATTTAGTATTTTCTACAACTTCATGAAGTAGATATTTTTTGCTTATGTGGAAAATAGGCCTTAGAAAAATAGATAATATTGGCTATCAATATATAGGAAGAGAGGAATGTTCTGGAACTTAAATTGTGTGAAGAGTTTATTTGAGTCTAAAGTCTTGATAACAATAGAATATTCTTTCTTTGATTATTTTTATTTGATTTTTTGGGGGAGAATGGGTCACACTCGGCAGTTCTCAGGGGTTATTCCTGGCTCTACACTTAGGGATCACTACCTGGCAGGCTCGGGGGACCATGTGGATGCCAGGGATTGAATGTGGTCAGCTTCCTACTCTGTGTGCTAACTCTCCAGCTCCAATTATTTATATTTGAAGGAATAAACATATGATTGCCTTTTTAAAATTTTGGACACATGTTCAAAAGAACAGCTATTGTAAACATTGGAATGTGCTTGATGCTCACCCCGTTGGTATTTTCTTTTTGTTTCATTATTCGTTGTTTTGGTGCTCAAGCCTTACTCCTAGTTCTGCACTCAGGAATTAGTTCTGGCAGGCTCAGGTGAACTGTATGAGGTTTTATATGAGGTGCCACGGACCAAACCTGTGTTATATGCATGCAAAGTAAGTGCCCTACCTGCTGTGCTATATTTATTGCTCTGTCCCCTCCTTAAATACTTGGTAAAAATTGTCATTATATCATGGATCTTTTCTCATGTGAAATTTCTTTTATTTCTGTAGCAATTTCATATGAAGCAAAGGAAGATTTGCTTCATATTTTAGGAAGGCAAATTCTATAACAAGAGGAAGAAATTACAAATGGGGTAAGAGGGTCAGAACGATAGTATAATGGTTAGGGATTTGTCTTGCATGTTTGATCTAAGTTTGATCCCTAGAGCCCCATTTGGTCTTCGAGTACTAACAGAAGTGAACACTGGTTGACCTAAAAAACAAAATAAAAAAAAAAAGAAAAGAAATGGAGTAGGGATATGGGAAGAGGAGAGAGGAATATAATGTCATGGAGCTGAGGTAAAGGATCTTAGAGAAATGAATGGAACTATAAAAATAATAAAAAAAAACTTTGAACTGGGGCTGAAGTGTTAGCACAGTGGTTGGGCATTTGCCTTGCATGTGGTCTACCAGGATGAACTTGGGTTTAATTCTCTGCATCCCATATGGCCCCCTGAGTCTGCCAGGAACTATTTCTGAGCACAGAGCCAGGAGTAACCCCTGAGCGTTGTTGGGTGTGATCCAAGAACAAAAACAAAAAACCAACTTTGGGCTAAAGCAAAAACATAAATATAGAATATATAACAAAACCATACAGAGCCACAGATTATCAGTGTAGTGTATGGGGCTAAAAATGTATATTTTTATCAGATATGACAGTGAGTTGAAAAATTCGATATTTCTGGAAGGCCTGACCATCAAAACCATGTTCCATGTCCACCACAATATCAGCTACAGAGCCTGAATTTTTTTTTTTTGTTTGTTTTTTTGGCTCACACCTGGCAGTGCTCAGGGGTTGGTTACTCCTGACTCTAAACTCAGAAATCCCTCCTGGCAGGCTCAGGGGACCATATGGGATGCCAGGATTCGAACTGCCATCCTTCTGCATGTAGTATGTCTTGTGTTATACAATGTTATGAAAATGCATTATTACACAGAATAACAATGCCTATAAAAATTCTTTACCAATTCTCAGATCAAGTCTGAAAATATTTATTAGCAGCAGTAAATATAAAAAAATTTACATAAAATTGCTTCAATTAGGGGACGGAGAGATAGCATGGAGGTAGTGAGTTTACCTTGCATGCAGAAGGATGGTGGTTTGAATCCCGCATCACATATGGTCCTCCGAGCCTGCCAGGTGCGATTTCTTAGCATAGAGTCAGGAGTAACCTCTGAGTGCTTCTGGTTGTGCGCTCAGTAAAAAAAAAAAAAAAAAAAGTAAAAACAAACAAAAAAATTGCTTCAGTTAAACTATGATGGCCAATTTAAAAAAGAACACACTAGTTTAGATGTCACTATGGAATCATAGCTACTTAATGTTCAGAAGCACAGCAAATAACAGAAAAATAAACTATCAACAAATATCTTAGTAAACCTTCTGACAATGATTTAATCATCTCATTGCAAGATACAATACTTTTCACAAAAATTTTTGCTTTACTTAAAAAATAGTTTTATTACCACTTACATGTCAAAAAGTAAAATAAAATATATTATTTTGTGCCTGCAAAGGGGGCAGGCTTGGAAATGGGTGGGAATTCAAGGACAATGATAGAGGAACCTTTACAATGGCGGTGGGATTAGTGTTGGAAAATGGAGTGGCAGAAACAAATGTATTATGGGCAACTATATAAACTATGGTCTTTAAATAAAGTAAAAAAGAAAAGATAAAGAAGAGAAAATTTCTTCTGTGCCTCAATAGGCACTCACATCAACTCTCAAGCATAAAGCATTACTCAGAATTAAAAATAGGAATCAGGGCCTGGAGAGATAGCACAGCGGCCTTTGCCTTGCAAGCAGCAGATCCGGGACCAAAGGTGGTTGGCTCGAATCCCGGTGTCCCATATGGTCCCCTGTGCCTGCCAGGAGTTATTTCTGAGCAGACAGCCAGGGGTATCCCATGAGCACCGCCGGGTGTGGCCCAAAAACCAAAAAAAAAAAAAAAAAAAAGGAAACCATAGTGGTCTGAGGGATAGCATGGGAGAGATAGCATGGAGGTGAGGCGTTTGCCTTTCATGCAGAAGGTCATCAGTTCGAATCCCGGTGTCCCATATGGTCCCCCTGTGCTTGCCAGGAGCAATTTCTGAGCATGGAGCCAGAAATAACCCTTGAGCACTGCGGGGTGAGACGACCCCCCCCAAAAAAAAAGGTTTAGTTTAGTGACATCACTCCAGAGATCAGTGGTTAAACCATGAAATTGAGACCATAGCAAGGGCTACCAGAAAGGTAGCTTACCTTGCATACCACCAACCCAGTCTCTATCTCCACAGCTAGTCCCCAAACACTGCCAGGAGTGATAACTAAGTACAAAGCCAAGAGAAAACCCTAATTTTATCAGGGTGTAGCCCAACCCCCTCCTCAAACAAATAAAGGGTATTAATTTTACAATTTTTATAACCTTAGAATTTTATGTTCATCGATAAGACAAATAGTATTTTAAAATACCCTACCCAAATTATAGGACTTCCTTGAGAGTTCACAAATGGCTTATTTTTGATGACTAGCCAGTATATAAAATAAATTATATATCCAGCAAAATACTATTAAGTGTAAGACCTCCCTCTCTTTAAAAAAAAAACGGGGCCAGAGAGATAGCATGGAGGTAAGGCATTTGCCTTGCATGCAGAAGGATGGTAGTTTGAATCCCAGCATCCCATATGGTACCCTGAGCCTGCCAGGAGCGATTTCTGAGCATAGAGCTAGGAGTAGCCCGAGTGCTGCTGGTGTGACCCCCCCAAAACAAAACAAACAAAAAAGCCCAATAAAAACAAGGAACTATTTGGGATTTTTCACCTCACTGCCATATGTAATGAAAATATAGGGGTCAGAGAGATAGCATGAAGGTAGGGCATTTGCCTTGCATGCAGAAGGACAGTGATTCAAATCCTGGCATCCCATATGGTTCCCTGAGCCTGCCAGGAGTGATTTCTGAACATAGAGCCAGGAGTAACCCCTGAACACAGCTGGGTGTGACTCAAAAACCAATATATATATATATATATATATATATATATATATATATATATACATACACACATTTCTAGACATAAACACTACACTGATAATCTGTGGCTCTGTATGTTTTTATGATACCCATATGGAATGCTGGATGGGAAGAGGAGCTCCTCTCTCACTCTGAAAAAGTACTGGTGATGTCAGCTCAAATACTGGCATAACTGGAGTTTTGTTCAGTTTAGTGTCACTCCAGAGATCAGTGGTTAAGCCATGAAGTTGAGTCCTTGGCAAAGCAGCAATAGTGGGTGGTGGGTACAGCTGGCAAGGTTTTGGCATCATAGGAGTATAAGGTAGCAGACTTTTATGCCTAACACAGAACCAGTATTAACCCCTGAGCACTGCTGAGTGTTGTCCAATAATCAATCAATAAAGTTTAAAAAAATGAGTAAAATTATTCTGATAAATGTATCACTCTGATGCCTCTATTTCAGGGGTCTCAAACTCAATTTACCTGCGGGCCACAGGAGGCAAAGTCGGGGTGATCTTTGAGTGCAATGTCAGTAGTAAGCCTTGAACATTGGGGGGTGTGACCCAAACAACTAAAACAAAACAAAACAAAAAAAAAAGATTCCTTTAGGGCAGGGCCACAAAATGTACGAAGGGCCGCAAACGGCCCGCGGGCCTCTAGTTTGAGATCTCTGCAAGTCTATTTACTATTGAATGAAGAAATATTACACAACAGAGTAGGAGAATGGCAGGCAACAAAAATGCAATGACAGACTTGAAGTTCAACATTATTTGCTAGCATAATTTTACTAAGACTTTATAAGAGATAAAAAAAAAGACAAATGATTCTATGGAAGAAATAAAATATGTCCTCCTAGATTATTTGATTCTTTCCCAGAGTTGAAGAAAGGAATAAAAAGCTGGGGTCGGAGATATAGCATGGAGATAAGGCGTTTGCCTTTTATGCAGGTCAGTGGTTCGAGGGGCGGGTCGGTGGTGCTTAGAGGTAAGGTGCCTACCTTGCCTGTGCTAGCCTTGGAAGGACCGCGGTTAGATCCCCCGGTGTCCCATATGGTCCCCCAAGCCAGGAGCTACTTCTAAACGAATAGCCAGGAGTAATCCCTGAGCGTCACTGGGTGTGCCCCCCCCCAAAAAAAAAATAAGGTCAGTGGTTAGAATGCTAGCATCCCATAGAGTCCCCTGAGTCTGCCAGGAGTGATTTCTGAGCATAGAGCCAGGAGTAGCCCCTGAGCGCTGCAGTGTGTGACCGGAAAACAACAAACAAAAAAACATAAAAACAAAAACAAACAAACAAAAGGAATGAAAAGCTACAGAAATGGGTTTATTACTCTTTTCTTTTCTATAATTGTGACTATACTCTGTCTTCTAATCATTAAATTGATGTAGGAAGACAGTTTTGCAAATTAATGAGAAGTAAGATGAATTTAATAAAGAAGTAACTTCAGTGCTATTTCCATGCCGTGTGGTGGGTTTGATGGATTTATCCTGACTTTTAATAGATAATATTTGAGCATAGTATATAGGTTGAAGTAGCCAATATTTTTTCATGAGTTTAGACAGTCATTAAAAGTATCGAATTATCATAACTTTATCATTTGTTTGCTTAGTTATTTAACTACCACTAATACCCTCTGCTCTACCATCAGCACAGATAGCCCATCACTACCATAATAATTGTGTCACCCAGATAATTAGTAGTAGAGCCCAACTTCAAACCTTAGTGTGGTCTAATCCAAAGCTCATATTTTTTTCTATGACACTTGTTACAAAATGTAATTTCATAGTCAGACCCTTTTTTATTTTTATTTTTTTTGTTTTTTTTTGGGGGGGGCACACCCGTTTGACGCGCAGGGGTTATTCCTGTCTATGCACTGAGAAATAGCCCCCGATTTGGGGGGACCATATGGGACGCGGGGGAGGGGGGAACCGAGATCCGTCCTAGGCTAACACTTGCAAGGCAGACGCCTTATCTCTAGCACCACTACGCTGGCCCCTTCAGATCCTCTTTTAAGATATAAAAAGAAGCTACATCTCATTGGATACACTCTTCTCAGAGAAATGTATGATTATTAATCAGTTAATTCCAAGTTTTAGTAGTCTCTGTTCAAGGTTAAAAGTCTGAGTTCAGTCCCTACTGACTTTGTCCTTATCCAATTTCCTTATTTTTTAAATTATATTATAATTTATAAGAATGGGGTTTGAATATAGAGCGCAGGGGAAGTTATATTTGAGTGATAAGGGAAAATTATTGATTTCTACTATGAAAAGCGTTTCATTTTTGTGTTTGATTTTGGATCTAGACATCTCAAAATTTAATAAAAAGAATAATATTTTTGTAAGTCTGCTATGTATGGCTAAAATTTCTTTTTTGTAAGATCAAGAGCACAACACACTTGATCCTTATAAAACTTACTAGATGAATCAACTCCATTAGTTTCTATCACTTTGCTGTTTCTGATTCTTTTGTCAACTGCTTTTGATACTTTGTTTCCGAATAAAATAATGTTCCTAAAATTGTTTTTATGTTTCTTTATTATGTTTCTTTTTTTTTTTTTTTTTTGCTTTTTGGGTCACACCCGGCAGTGCTCAGGGGTTACTCCTGGCTCCATGCTCAGAAATTGCTCCTGGCAGGCACGGGGGATCATATGGGGCACCAGGATTCGAACCGATGACCTTTTGCATAAAAGGCAAACGCCTTACCTCCATACTATCTCCCGGGCCCTGTTATATTTCTTTTTAAGAATTGATTCAATTTTTGTTGGAGATAGCTAGTGGCCAGGAAGCTAGAAATTGGAAACACATTAGTAAATGAGAGATGTATTTTTAGGCAGTGACTGATAAACTAGAGAGAGGGCCTGGAGAAATAGTGCCAGCAGGGAAGGTGCTTATATTACATGTATCTTATGTAGGTTCAGTCCTATAGGTTCTTCATATGATCTCTGAGCTCTGCCAGTTGGGAATCCCTGAGAATAGAACTAGGAAGAAGTCCTGGGCACTGTGAAATATAGTTTTAAAACCAACAACAAAGAGAAGTATCCATCTCACTGATTGTGGTATCAGCATCTCAATAGTTTGTATCACATATCAACACACAATTCATTGATTTTTTTTAACTTAGGAATATCTACAGAAATAAAAGAATTAAAATATATTCAAGGGGCTGAAAAGATAGCATGGAGGTAGGGCTTTGCCTTGCATGCAGTAGGACGGTGGTTCAAATCACAGCATCCCATATGGTCCCCTTAGCTTGCTAGGAGTGATTTCTGAGCATAGAGCCATGAGTAACCCCTGAGCACTGCTGGGTGTGACTCAAAAACAATATATATATATATTTATATATATATATAAAACAACATATATATATATATATATATATTTGAAACAAATGTTTTCACAGAGCCCTCCAGTTCTACACTATTTGGTATTGTCTTCTGGTCTTTCTACGGTGGTATCCTAGAGTTGTTCTGTAGTGTTCCAAGCATTGACATTGTAGCTCCACCCCGGAATACAGGTAACTGAGACCCACCCATTTCTGGGCAGGGTCTTGGAAACCGGAGATGACCTGTAACTTTACTTGCAGACCCTGCCCATTTCCTGGGAGGGGTCTGGGAAAGGTACTTAAGGGCTCTGACCCAGAGGAGAAGATCCTTTTAGTCTTTGGCTCTTGCCTGGTTGAATCTTTGCCAGTTTGAAGGTCAGAGGAAAGATGGCTGAGAGAGTTAAGATGCAGGGCTAGCTGCTTAAATGGTTATGATAGAGGCCACACATGTAGTGGCTAGGATGAATAAAGCTATTACTTCCTGAAGCCTGCATGTGAGTGAGATTTCTACCCGCTTCTCTCATGAACATCCAGACCTGACGGTTAATCGGGGTTGTGGAGCCACATGATTCAGAGCCTAAAGAAAGAGGCCTCCATTCACCATCCAAGCCAATAATAAGGCCTAACCTTATTTACTACAGACATAATGCGGCAATTGATTTATCTCCATCAGCTGCAACAGGAAGTTGGTTATTGAGAAAGTCTAGTATAGTTTGCAATAGGACAAAACAAGGTGTAGAGAAGATTAGAGGAAGAAGCAGGCCAGAGTGGTAGTACAGTGGGTAGTGTGTTTGCCTTGTAAGTGACTCGCCTGGATTTAATCCTTGATATCCTTTATTCTGGGTGTGTGTGGGGGGGTGGGCCACACTCGGTGATGCTCAAGGGTTACTCCTGGCTATGCACTCAGAAATCGCTTCTGGCTCAGGGGAACATATGGGACTCCAGGAATTGAACCCAGGTCCATTCTGGGCAACCGTGTGCAAGGCAAATATCCTACCGTTGTGCTATAGCTCCATCCCTGATATCCTTTATGGTCCCCTTAGAATGGCCAAAACTGATTCCTGAGCTCAGAACCAGGAACCAAACCAAAACCAAAACCAAAACCAAAAACCAGACAAACCCAAAACAAGAAGAATTGGATGATAAATATTTTTATAAATAAACATTATTTTATTCCAATGTATTTTATTAAGTCTGCCTTTAGTTTGAATTAGTGGGTAGTAGCTTGCCTTTCTGAAGCTACTGTGGCCACACCTATTTATTTGCATATTGCCTTGTATAGATTCTCTCATGCTGCCATTGTTATGCAAAACCTGTAGTATGAGATATGCAAATATATTTTCTAATTCTCTCAAAGTTTGACTGTTGAAATAATTTTTCATTCTTTATTATTATTTAGTTTGAAGAATACATTTTTGTGTATCAGAATACTGAAAACTGGAAATCCAAGGTCAAATCATTTGCAAGATTGGATCCTTCTGATAACTGCAAATAATCTTTTTATTTATTTATTTATTTATTTATTTTTTGGGTTTCTGGGTCACACCTGGCAGCACTCAGGAGTTACTCCTGGCTCTATGCTCGGAAATCACTCCTGGCAGGCTCGGGTGGGGGAGAAGGGGCATGTGGAATTCTGGGATTTGAACCACCATCCTTCTGCATGCAAAGCAAATGCCCTACCTCCATGCTATCTCTCTGGCCCCCAAGTAATCTTTTTATTGTCTCTCCTAGATTGCTAGAAACATTTTGAATAACTTGACTTGTAGATGCATCCCCTTATCTGTATTTTCATTTTTACATAGCATTTTTCCATGCTTCTAAGTTTAAATACTCTTCTTTTAAAATTAAAAATAAAAACTTTGGAGGCCGGGCGGTGGCACTGGAGCTAAGGTGCCTGTGCTAAACTAGGAAGGACCACGGTTCGATCCCCCGGTTCCCCATATGGTCCCCTGTGCCTGCCAGGAGCGACTTCTGAGCGAATAGCCAGGAGTAACCCCTGAGCGTCACTGGGTGTGGCCCAAAAACAAAAACAAAAAACAAAACAAAACAAAACAAAAAAACTTTATGAGGCAGCATTAATTTACATGCCTATACAGTTTGCATGTCTTAGGGGTATAATGTTCCCACCTCTTACCTATCATTAACATGCAGATAGCATTCTATCAAATCCCTAGACCTTTTCAGCACAGTCCTTTTCATTTCCCCTTATGGTGCTGATTGGAGAAGTCAATCCCACCAAAAGAAATGGTTCCCTGATGACTTTCAAATAATGTTGCAGGTCAACTGACTCCTGGCTATCTCATCAAAATTGCAGCTGTCCTGAAAAGAAAACTTCCAGTTCCCTGTTTAATCCCTTAAATCACCTGGGGAAGTTCCTGTAAGGGTTAGGACTGATAACAACCTTTGCAAATACCTATCTGTCAGGGCTGCTAGCACCTGACAAGTAGCATCTGAAGTCTACTTGTTCTATTCTGATTTGGAAACACTTGGTCTTTATCACTTGAGATTTCAGGAGCTGTGGCTATGGTTGGAGTGAAGAATCGCTCTTTGTAGAAAAAGGAAAGTCAGACCTAATTTCTGGTTTTCTGGGAACCTCCCTTTGCAGAAAAGGACTTCAGAAAGAGGCAAATAGAGAAGCAAAATAGTTTTTATTTTGGGAAAATTATTTAGGGAAATATGAGGGGATGAAAGGAGTGAGTTAGAGGGAAGAGTGAGTGAGAGAGAGAGAGAGAAAGTGATAGTAAAATAAAGTCAGAACCAGTGTATGCATATCAAACTGGCAGCAAGGGAATCTCTGCCATAAAGAATGTACACCACCATACCTTTGCAAGGATGGTTTTATTATTATTAAAATGTTTGCCCCCCCACCCAGCTGTGCTCTGAATTTACTCCTGGATCTGCACTCAGAGATCACTTCTGGTTGGATTTGGGGGACTGTATAGGGCGCCAAGATTAAACACTGGTTAGCTATATGCAAAGCAAGCAACCTATATGTTGTACTAGCACTCTAGCCCTAGAAAGCTGACTTTATAGTAGGACTTTTTTCAAATTGTTCAGTTCCGATAAAGAATCAGGGTGTTAGGAGAAACAGCTTGAATTTTTGATCATCTTAATATTTTTCTTCAGTTTTTATTGGGATACTATAATTTAGAATATGGTTAATAATTGCTTCATGCATACACCACACCATAACCAGAGCCTCTATTTCCCTCCATCATTATCTCTTTCATATTGCCATCAAGACCTTTAGAACTTCCTCCATTTCTGAGGGGATTAGTCCTTCTGTGGTGAAATTTTAACTTCATCTCCTTGGATCTCAAAGGGGTATGATCTTCATGCCATAGGCTACTTCATTGCTGATTAGATAATTTCTTCTTGGTTTTATTTTCAGAAAACCTTACCACCTCCCTCCACCCCCATCTATTTGTCTGCAACAAGCTACTCTTACTAACAAGAGATTTTTTTTATTCCCTCCAACTAGTTTTATTCAATTAATAATATATAGTTTTATTTTCACTGGACAATATTTCTTTACTGTTTCTTTATATGGCATACACAAGTAAGATATCTGGAATTTTTCTTCTTCTGAGTTATTTAATTTAACATGAACCTCTCTCCGTTCCAACTATATTGTTGGTGGGAAAGCCTTTTTTTTTTTTTTTTTTTTTTTTTTTTTTTTTTTTTTTTTTTTTTTTTTTTTTTTTTTTTTTTTTGGTTTTTGGTTTTTGGGCTACACCTGGTGTCACTTAGGAGTTACTCCTGGCTCTGTGCTCAGAAATCACTTCTGGCAGGTGTGGGGGACCATATGGGATGCTGGGAATCGAACCAAGGTCCATTCTGGATCAGCTGCATGCAAGGCGAACGCCCTACTGCTGTATTATCCAAAGGGCAATATTTTATTTTCTAATGACCAAGTAGAATTATATGCCTCTATATTTCATTTGTTCATGGGTACTAGGGTAGATTCAAGATCTTGGCTATTATAAAATGTAACTATAAAGGTTTGCTTGCTCAGTCATTCAATAAATAAAATGAGAGATGGAGTGATGGGCCGCAGGAGAGCATTATTACTAACATGCTTGCAGGTTAGAATATGAGACACTCATGTCCTTAATGCAACCATCTTGCCTGAAACATGCAGGGAGAAGGGAATCTTTTTTAGGAAAAGAACAAGTAAGAAAGGATGGTCATCCCTGGGCTGGTTTTGTTTTTGTTTTTGTTTTTTTTTGCAGCACACCTCACCTAACCTACAAACCTAAACAAAGCAAGGGTGAAATGAGGAACACTGTCTATCTTAAAGCTTTTGAACTGAGAAGAGAATTAAATAAAGATCCTAGGCTCTTGGGCTGAGAGAGAGGACACTTGTTCTAATATCTTTGGGCTGATTTCATAAATAAGACTACTATGAACAACTATTTATTATATTTTTCAGATAGATTTTTGTTTGATTTGGGGCCACTTCAGGCAGCATTCAAGGGTTACTCCTGATTCTGCTCAGGAATCATTCCTACCTGCCTTGGGATAATATGGGATGCCAGGGATCAAACCTGGGTTGGCAGGGTCCAAGGCAAACACCCTACCCACTGTGCTGGCTTCCTCTTCATATAGGTATTTAACAGTGGGATTAATGATTTATATTATAGTTATATTATATTATATATTATATTATATTATATTAGCCCTTTGTCAGATCATGATTTGTAAATATAGTCTGCCTATTAAGAAGAATGTTTTTAGGGGCTGGGTGGTGGCGCTGGAGGTAAGGTGCCTGCCTTGCCTGCGCTAGCCTAGGACAGACCGCAGTTTGATTCCCCAGTTTCCCATATGGTCCCCCAAGCCAGGAGCGACTTCTGAGCGCATAGCCAGGAGTAACTCCTGAGTGTCTCTGGGTCTGGCCCCCCCCAAAAAAAAAGAATGTTTTTATTTTATTCTAATATTTATTATTTTACTTAGTCACTATGAATTAAAGATTGGGTTTTAGGCATTTCTATATGTAAATAATTGTTCTATAAAGAAATACTTGATATGACTTAAATTTCATGACTTTATTGACTGTTGCTTTGTTTCCAAGCATGAGATTTATCCTAGTGAATAACCTGTTCTCTATGGTACACAACTTGTATTTGATCTGTAAATGTCCATTGAGTCCTGCATAACTTAACTCATTAGGGTCTACTGTTTCCTTATTGATTGCCTGTCTGGTTGTTCTGTCCATTTGATGTGAATATATTGTCAGCATTTATGACTGTTTATATCTTTCTTGAGGCTAGTTAGTGCTTACTTATGATCTGATGCTCCTTCATTTATGCATGTACGTTAAATAATTCATCTTGATGATTTGATCCCTTAATCATTATGTAATGTAAATCTCTGTTGTTTATTGTTGTATTAATTATGCATTATAAAGTCCTAGTGGTGTGAATGGATGGTGAGGCCTTTCTCTGCTTGGCCTGATGCCTGCAACCCCTTCAGCTGGGGGGGGGGCTGTAGGTGCAGGGTGGCAAAGAAATGATCAACAGGCAGTCAGTTGAAGTTTCAGGAGATTACAACCTGAAATTACAACCAGGCTCTAACCGCCATGTGCATATTCCTCACATGGCCACCAACCAGCCTCTTTGTTGCTGCTCTGCATCCATTCAGTGGCTGATCTCTCCCCTCCTCTTAGGCAGCCCCTTAATTACCAACCACAGACCCTTCCCAGGTATGAGTGGATCCCCAGGTGAGATAGACAGGAAGTTCCTGGAGGGGTAACAGCTTATTACTTTTTGTAGTTTGAAATCCATTTTGTCTTCTATAGGTATGACTCTCCCTGCATGTTTCAAACTACCTACTGCCTATTTTTATCAACCTTTCACTTTGAGCTTGTGTTTATCATGAAACTCAAATGAGTCTGCTGTAAACATAAAAAGATGAGGTAATGTTTCCTGATCCATCAGTATTTTTTGATGAGCTTAGGACATTGACATTTAGTGAATTTCTTGCTATTTTTATTATAGTTTCGATATTGCCGTTCTAATTTTTGTCGTTGTTTGTTTTGCCTTTATTCTCTCCCCCCTAACTAAGGTAAGTACCATTCAAATGACAGAGTTCTATTTGCCTCTCCTGCTTTGTTCTAAATATTTTGTTTTGAGGTTACAAATAGGGTTATATGTAGGATTCTAAGCATAAATTCCACTTAAAAATGAGAACAAATAAATTCTGAATGTTTTCATAGTGACTCTAATAGTACTCCTCTTTTCTGTTTCTTTTTTTTAAATATTTTTGTTCAAATGAAATTTCTTATTTATTTATTTAACACTGGCTTAGATGCAAAGAATTCTTTAATCTACAATTTCCTTAAAGTATTTTTTAAATAATATTCCTTCAAATTTGAGTAATAAGTTAGTTGAAAAGACAATTCCTGGCTTTAGGTATTTTCCATTCAACTCAGAGTATTTTATATCATTCCTCAGGTCTGTAGAGTTTCAGTTGAGAAATCTGACGGATGTATGTCAGTTCCCTTATATGGGAATTTTTACTTTCCTCTTGGAGTTTTTAGAACTTTCTCTCTGATAGTTGCTCTTTTAATTATAATGTTTCATAGTGTGTATCCGTTGGGGTTTATGTTGTTTGAAACTCTTTAGATTTTCAACTGTCATGTGTCATGGGGAGCCTATAAACCAAGTTCAAATCAGCCTAGGGGTGGTGATGATGAAATGAATTTCTTATCCTGCTGTTTATTACATTCATGAAGTACAACAAGCACCTAAATTCAAACTCTTTACAAAACGGAAATATTTTTTTGAAGTTGTTATAGTATATCATTAAAAATACATTACCAATTAAGTCCTAAATAAAAATTTGTATACACCTTTTAAAACACTCTAAGTTTTATGTATTCATATGTTGGTTTATTATTAGGGAACAAAATGGGAAAATATTTGAACATATGCTATTTATTAAGGACTCCCAGAATCTTTACACTTCAAGCCGAACACCATATTTCTATTATATACATTTGAACATATGTAACAGTGAAGGTAGAAGTAGAATCAAAACTCATCTTTCTTTTTTGTTTTTGTTTTTGGGTCATACCTGGTGACCTGGATACATACCTGTCAGTATTCTCTAAAAAGGAACTTCCACCTATTTGATTACTCTGTTCTTTATTCCAAATAGTAACAGAAGCATCAGCAGAAACTTTTGAATGGTTGATCCTCTAAGTGGAATGTCTTTTATCTCGGCAGAATATACAAAATGTTAAATAAGGACTCAGTACTTATTGTACTTTAATTTAATCAAGGAAACAGTTAAAGAATTTGAGGGCTACTAGCCGAAGCAAAGAAATTTACTTTAGCATTTTCTTGTACTTTTTTTACACTCAGTTTTAGTTTTTTTCTTTGGGGTGTATTTTCTTTTGGGTTTATTTATTCTTTGGGGTATATCTTTGGGGGGTATATTTAATTTACTTTTTCAGTTTTGGTGGACACATGTGGTGGTACTCAGAGCTTATTCCTGACTCTGCTCAGGGATCCCTCCTAAGCAGGGCTTTGGGCAGTACTCCACATGGAGTACTGGGGATTGAACCTAGGTTGGGTTTTGATTTTTGGTTTGGAGACCACATATAGCATTGCTCAGGGTTAACTCGTGGCTCTGTGCTCAGGAGTTATTTCTGTTGGTGCTTGGGGGACCATATGGGATGCCAGGGATTGAGTCTAGGTTGGCAGCACACAAAGCAAATGCCCTAACTGCTGTGCTATGGTGCTATTGCTTCATCCCTCTCCCTGGATCAATTTTGTTAAATTATTTAGGTGGACATTTGAACAGAAAGAAATGTGCCTTTCAATAATTTAAAATTTTCGGGGGCCGGGCGGTGGCGCTGGTGGTAAGGTGCCTGCCTTGCCTGCGCTAACCTAGGATGGACCTTGGTTCGATCCCCCGGTTCCCCATGTGGTCCCCCGTGCCTTCCAGGAGCGACTTCTGAGCGAATAGCCAGGAGTAACCCCTGAGCGTCCAGGACCCAAAAACCAAAAAAATAAAATATAAAAATAAAATAAAAATAAAATTAAAAAAATAAAAAATAATTTAAAATTTTCCTTTTCATTTGTTGATATACTGGACATATACTAGCACACACTTTTGGTAAAGTTTTGTTAAATGTTAATTTTTTCATTTGAGCAACTAAGACTTGCTAAATGAGGGTCAAAGAGATATAGTAAGGATTAAGCACATGTACATGACCTAGTTTCTCTCCTTGGAAACACATGTCTCCTGAGTATTGCTGAATATGACCCTGGAAGATTCTAAGAAGGGGTCCTCAAACTACAGGGGTTACTCCTGGCTGTGCGCTCAGAAATCGCTCCTGGTTGGGGGGACCATACGGGACACTGAGGAATTGAACCATGGTCTGTCCTAGGCTAGTGCGAGCAAGGCAGACACCTTACCGCTTATGACACCTCTCAGGCCTTTTCAATACAGGTTTTTGGGGGTTTTGTTTGTTTGTTTGTTTTTGGGTCACACTCAGCAGCGCTATGGGATGCCCGAATTCAAACCACAGTCCTTCTGCATCAAGGCAAATGCGCTATCTCCAGGCTATCTCTCTGGTCCCTCAAAATACTGTTGTTGAAGGGGAATCAACGCATATCATTTAATTTCCTTTCAGTTCCCAGTTCTGTCCAGAGTGATCATTTGCGACTGCTATTGTCATAGTGGTCCCTTCTCTATCTTGTTTGTTTGGTTTTTGGGCCACACCAGGTAACACTCAGGGGTTACTTCTGGCTATGTGCTCAGAAATCTGGGGGATGGAACTGCAGTCTGTCCTAGGCTAGTGTTGATAATGCAGATGCCTTACCCCTTGTGCCACCACTTCAGCCTCCCCTTCTCTATCTTTTTTTTTTGGGGGGGGGTACACACCCAGAAGCGCTCAGTGGTTACTCCTGGCTCTATGCTCAGAAATCGCTCCTGGCAGGCTCGGGGAACCATATGGGATGCTGGGATTCCAACCATCGACCTTCTGCATGCAAGGCAAATGCCTTACCTCCATGCTATCTCTCTGACTCCCCTTCTCTATCTTAACTGCACTTTCCCTAATCATTTCCATTGTTTTTGGTTATTATTCTCATAATAATTATGCTTTTATATCCTGCAGACGAGTGTTATCATTCTATCTCTGTCACTATCCTTCTGACTCATTTTACTCGGCATGATACTCTCCATTTCTGTCTATTCATGTCTAAGCAAACATCATAACTTCATTTTCCTAAGAGTTGCATATTATTTCACTGAATAGATATACCAAAGTTCCTTGATCAACTCATCTGATCTCAGGCACTTAGGTTGTTTCTAGATTCCGGATATTGTACTACCACAAGGATAGGAGCCAGATATCTTTTCTGCATTGTGTCTTTGGGACCTAAGGATCTATTCCTAGAAGTGCTATTGATGGTTAGAATAAAAGCTCAATTTCTAATTTTTGAAGGAAAGTCCATATTGTCTCCCCAACCAAAAAAAAAAAAAAATGGTAGAGTTGACATTGCCACCAGCAGTGAATGAAAGTTTCTATATTCCTGCATTCCCAACTGCACTACTTATTCTTGTTCTTTTAAGATGTGCCAGTCTCTGTGGTATAGGATATATCACATTGTTTTGATTTGCATCTCCCTGATGATTAATGATGTGGAGCATTTTTCATGTGCCTTTTGGCCAACTGTATTTCTTCTTTGAGGAAATGTCTGTTCATTTCTCCTCCGCATTTTTGTTTGTTTGTTTGTTTTGTTTTTGAGCCACACTCAACGGTGCTCAGAGATTACTCCTGGCTCTCTCCTCAGAATCGCTCCTGGCAAGCATGGGGGACCATACGGTATGCCAGGATTCAAACCACCATTGGTCCTGGATTGTCCGCTTGCAAGGCAAATGCCCCAACACTATGCTATCTCTCCAGTTCCATCTTCTCCCCATTTCTTTTGTTTTTGTTTTTGTTTTTGTTTTTGGGTCACACCCGGCGGTGCTCAGGGTTTACTCCTGGCTGTCTGCTCAGAAATAGCTCCTGACAGGCACGGGGGACCATATGGGACACCGGGATTCGAACCAATCACCTTTGGTCCTGTACGCTCAGGGGTTACTCCTGGCTATTCGCTCAGAAGTCGCTCCTGGAAGGCATGAGGGACCATATGGGGAACCAGGGGATAGAACTGCGGTCCGTCCTAGGTTAGCGCAGGCAAGGCTTACCTTACCTCCAGCGCCACCACCCGGCCCCTTTCTCCCCATTTCTAATGGGGTTATATTTTCTTTTCTTGTTAAACTCTACCAGTGCCTTAAGAATTTTAGATATTAACCCCTTATCAGATGGGTGAATAGTTTCTCCCAATCAGTGGATAATCTTTCTAACTTGGTCAACATTTCCTTTGATGTTCATAAGCTTCTTAATTTAATGTAGTCCATTTGTTTATTTTTGCTTACACTTACTGGTCAGTAATGTTTCATGCTTGAAAATGCCATTAGCTTCAATGTCACAGAGAGTTGGTCCTACATTTTTCTCTATGTGCGTTTTAGTTTCAAATCTGATATTAAGGTATTTAACTAATTTGTCTTTACCTTGGTGCATAGTGTTAGAAAAAAGTCTAACTTAATTTTATTGATCATAATTAGCCAGTTTTCCCAGCACCTTGTTGAAGAGGATTTTCTTTTTTGCTTTCTTATAAAAAATTAAGTTATAATATATCTGTCTCAAGATATTCAGTTCTCTTCTATTGATCTAAGAATCTGATATCATGCTGTTTTAATTAATTTGAAGTTGGGGGATGTTATGCTTTCCATATTTTTCTCCAAAGAATTTCTTTATCTATTCATGGATATTTATTTTTTCATATGGATTTCAGAAAAGGTTTGATCTATTTTTTAAAGTTACTTTATTTAAAGAGCATATATCACATAGTTGACATAGTTAATTATAATAAATTTGTTTCCAGATAAGTGAGAGTAAAAATAAAAAAAGAGAAAAAAATAGCAGAAGTACAGCAACAAGCAAATTTGTGAAAATTATTGTATCGACAATGATGTCATTATGCCATTGTCAGAGATTTAGTAAGCATGTTACTAGATGACCATTCTGTTACTTCATTTAAGTGACTTCATATACATGATGACCTCCAAATTGGCATTGGAATTGGTATAGGAATGACAGTATTAAAGAAAACTGAAGTTGTTGCATGACTGTGAATTCGATCACACAGTCTAGGAAATCCAAGCATTGTTGCTGATTATTGTAGCTTTTGTGGCTGCCAGAGCTTCCAGAAGAAGGTGGGGCAGGATGCCCAAATTCATTCCAAAAAAGTCCTAGTAATATCAGCTCAAATACCAGCATACCTAGAGTTTTGGACAATTTGATGCCTTGACAGAGAATTTAGAGGAGGGGTAAAACATGGCCATAGGTAAAGTGGCAGATATGAGTGATGGGTATAGTAGACTTGGCTTTGCAGGGCCAGGACTTCCCCTGCCCTCTCCTTTCAAGATTCTGAGCTTACAGCTTCATATCTGGTGTACCCATGATTTTTCTCAGCTTGGCTTTATCTCTTGTAGAACGGGGTGGCTGGTGGTAGAGAGGTATCCTTCAATGTTCTTGCTGTTGCAAGGGGCTCACACATATTTGCTTGTGGTCTTCCCACACTTGCCATTAATGTTGAGATACTTAATTCTGATGCTTACAGAGGTTTGTATCAATTCTGTTACTTGTGCATATGTTGGTCACAGTACTCACTAGTGGCTACAAGGTCAGCTGTAGTTCTCACTCATTTTAGTTGCTGTACTTGCAGGTGTTT
>PVKC010017725.1:0-20060 GCA_004027635.1 Crocidura indochinensis | reverse complement strand
ATTTTATAGGCAAGTGTGGAGTAATGTGACCGGCGCAACATAATCTCACTTTATTATAATGTGTGCAGAAACTTCTGGAAGCTGAAGGGGAAAATAGGCTAAACCATGATTGTGGGAATTAAACAAAATCCTCATTTTTGTAGTCCATTCATTTCTTTGTCATGAGTCACATCTCAATACACAGTGTTGGAACCTTGTTTTTAATCAGGATAGTTATAATTCAAATATCTTTAAAAACACAGAGAATGGGGCCGGAGCAATAGTGCAGCGGTAGGGTGTTTGTCTTGCAAGTGACTAATCCAGGATGGACCTTGGTTTGATCCCCTGCATCCCATGGAGTGACTTCTGAGAACATAGCCAGGAGTAACCCCTGAGCATCACTGGGTGTGGCCCAGAAAAAGAAAGAAAAAAAGGAGAAGGGGCCCGGAGAGATAGCACAGCGGCGTTTGCCTTGCAGGCAGTCGATCCACAACCTAAGGTGGTTGGTTCGAATCCCGGTTTCCCATATGGTCCCCCGTGCCTGCCAGGAGTGATTTCTGAGCAGATAGCCAGGATTAACTCCTGAGCACCGCCAGGAGTGCCCAAAAACTGAAAAAAAGGAGAAATTTTATTTGTCATCAAACCATTGATAAAAAAGATCTCATGTTATTTCTTCAAAAATTTATTTATCACCCTTGGTTCTATATAAGCAGTTTATTATAGTGAGATGATTGATTCCTAGTTCACTGTGTCATCTGAGATATTTGTCACCAGTAAGTAGTTAAAACCAACCAGCCGAAATAAAACAAACAAAACAAAGATTTTGTAATTTCTTCCTGCAATGAGCATAGAATTGATACATTTTGACCTAACTAACCTTAGAATTCTCCTTTCTATATCTGTTCAGGATAAATGAAATTAATCAACCCTTAAAAGTAAATAGCAATATATAATGACAAGCGAGAGATAACCAGATTTAGAACAGAATTTCAAACCTTTAAGATTATGCTTCCTCATTCTTTTTACGTGTATGTTTAGTCAATTTTACCACCTTTTCTTGGAACTTAAGAATAGTTCAAAATGTGTAGGCATTATATGATCTTATAAAAGAAAATGATAACGTTTCCATTAGCTGCTACTCAGATATTATGGAATGCTGGGTTATTTTCATTTAATATTTCAGTTACATAAAGTGATAATACTTCTCTAAGAAAATTTGTTGCTCTCTATTAGGAAAACAATGATGTTAACCATTTTCAACAGTTTTTCCTTCTCAAATCTCAGAAGCAAAAATTTTCCAACTTTCCCACAATTTCCTGCTTCAAACATACAAACACATACAACACAATTTGTGGATCCAAGAGCCCCCTGAGACTTGTAGAAATGAGGTCAAAGTGAAGGTTTGCACATTTCAACAGGCTGGATCCAGCCAAACAGCCAAATCATCATCCATGCTTTAAGCCTCCAAATTCTGGGTCATTAATCACAGCTGGAATTTGGAGAGAAATCCAGGGTTCCTTCATGAAGTCATTTAAAGATGTCATCCAGGAAGGATTAAAAGTTTGTTTTATCAGATTCCCTGAGCATGAGCTTATCAGGAAATAATAATGAACAAAAAAGAAAAGCCAAGAACTAAAGCCATGAAACAGGAATAGGAGCATCATCTGAAGAAGGAAGTGATGTAAATGGGAAGAGAAAATGTAGGAGGCAGCTTCCCACAGACCACCTAATTAGGAATGAGTCATCTAGTAGTTTCCAAAATTGTAAGATATTTCTTGTCTGTTGGTTCCTTCATCTCCCTTATGTTTTTTTCATAGTTTACTCTTTTTTTTTGTACTTCATTGAAGTACAATTGACAAATAACATAGTTAGGTTTTAACCATTTATTTGACACACACTGTGGTGATTTGATACAGGTATCTATTGTAAAAGAATTCCCCTAGCTAAGTAACTAACATGCCCATCATCTACATATTTCTCTTTTATTTTGGATGAGAATAGTCATTGAATCTTAGTCAATCTCATTCAGAGAATGAGTTTTGCCAACACTAGGAACTATGCAGACCTGGTTCATCTTTTAGCTATGTGGAACTTTTCCCAGCCTTTTATTTCTATCTCTCTTAAGTCCTGGAAACCATTTTACTAATCTGTTCCAAGAGATTATTTCCTCCTCTGTCAACTCAACACACCTCCAGATGCCTAATATAGGTGGATAACAGGACACATCTTTTTATGCCTGCAAAAGACAGCCAAGGTTCACCCTGAGTGTATGAAAGAGCAGGATGTTCATATTTTGGCTGAATAATTTTCTGCTATCTCCCTTTATCTTTCTCTAGATGAATGTATCCATATTTGAAATTTAGCTACTGAATTTGAGAAATTAAGATATAGATAATGTATATATTTTATTTGTTTAGGGCTATTGAATATGAAAGAAACTTGCCAGCATCTCTATCATCTATACATATCTATTTAACAATTATCCAACACTATGATATTTAATCTATCTTTCTAGATATCTGTCACCTGATCATCATCCACCCACCCATCCTTCCATCCACCCATATAACTTTGTCTTTATCTCTTCCTTATATGATGAACACTTAGTTTGCTTATATGTATTGGCAATTATAAATAATACTTTAATTACTAATAGAATTATTTAGCTTTTCTATGTCTTCAATATCTCCTATATCCACTTTAGACTTACAATCATAATTCATAGATATTGCAATGGTTCTAGTTTTAATTTTATGAGAAATTTCCAATTTTTTCTCCTAGTACCTGCATCAATTTTATATTACTTCCATTTAAATGTATCTTTGAACTGAAATGTATCAATCAAAAAGATAAAACACTGAAAATTCATTTCTGTCCTTCCATACATTTGTCCTTCATTTTTTTACACCTGTCCACTTTTAGATTCTAGATACATGTTAAACTTTGTTGTTGAATTCTGAAGTATATAATATCATAATAAAAAATTACCTTAAAACATCTTGTGGCATAAGAACTGAAGAATCGAAAGTAAATTTATGAATGATGATCAAGAAACCACCAAATCTAATTGAAGTTGCCACATGATTGTTTACTTCTCAGTAAATATTTGGGGAGAGATTTTGTTGCCTTCATCATAATATTTCTGTTCCTTGCTCAGAAAGCCTTATCTCTAAGCTTGGTAGCCAGGACCTCTGGGTGAATAGTCAATAGGAATTCTGAGAACTTGTTCTCTTATGTCAGACAGTTCTGGAATGTTTTGATTTTATAATGCTTCCTAAGCAACATTTCCTTGTAAACTACTCTTATCTGAGTTTATTGAGATGACACACAAGATCTCCAATTTTATTAAGTAATTCTGAAATCAGCTCTTTCCACTAATGTTATAAGTGGGGGAAAAGCTTTTGCATTGATATTAGTAGGTACTAGTTTTAATAATTCAATGGAATGATCATGCTTTGGACCTTATATGTTTATATTTAAGTGTTATGAATGCCTTTTACCCTTCCATAAATTTCCTCTTACCCAAATGAAAACAAGGAGCCAAACACACCAGCAATTACATTTTATAGTGTATCAAAATCACGTATAAAATACTCTTGACCTCTTCACTGGTTATTTCTTAAATTCATCTCTATAAAAACATTTAGATTCAAATTTGTCATTTTTAAATATAATTACCATGGTGGAAGCTGTTCAAGATGTACTGCTTATTCTCTAAGTTTCTTCTGTACCTGTTTGACTTAAAATCTAGTCTCAATGAGATAAAATGCATGGCTTGAGAGGAGACTATAGAGGTATATTTATATTCCCATTTAATCTTAAATTAGGATGACAGTTTTCTTCAGTTAAATTTACCACATGTAAATAGGAGAAGACAGCAATATTTTCCTATGGCACATAGCTATATGTTTAATATAATCATGGATAGATTACATCAGTCTCAGATCATTAATATTATAAGGATATTTACATGGAGTATTGACTGATTTAATGTGAATGTGAAGTATGGTAAATTATCTTTATAATAAGGATCAGAAGTGACTGTAAAATAGGCCCTAATATGACCAAACTTCAGGTACACTGTTCTTTGGGCTGATATCACCATGGATGGTTTTGGAGAGAGTGCAGAAACCTTCTCCTGCATCTGCTTTACTCTGGGAAGCCTGGACGCTGAGAATATGCCCCACAAATGCCAAAGTATCAGTAATAGAGCTTAGAATTTCTTGGATAACTTTATTTGTTTGATGCAGTCCTCCCAATAGGAACACACCAACTTAACAAGAGCTACTGAACATACTGTCCTTATGCCATTAATGACTTCATTGGAAATAAAATAATTTCCCCAAATTTGCTTGCCACTGTACTTCTTAGTTTTTCTTTCTTTTTTTAAATTTCCCTATTTTCAATTTTACTTTTTTATTTCTAATTTTTTGAATAAATGTGCTCTCAGTTATCTAGAAACAAATGTATATTAGTCGACTAATGTCAGCTATGTGATACAGTTTATTAAAATAAAGTAACCTTTATCTTTCTTTAAATAATACTACCTTTCTATCACATTGAATGTCCTCATAGTGAGCTGGCATTACTATGAAATTTTAAGGTGACACATAAGGCAAATTTGATTGCTCGGCTGTTGATCAGATTAAGTTGTGGGGCTGGGCCATTATTATTGTAGGTGATAAGTGTGGCTAGGGGATGTGCCTTCACACAAAAAAGAGAATCAGTCTGCCTCCAACTTGAGAAGACCACAGAACTGTCAGACCAGAGTAGTTGGCTAGGAAGAATCAGCAGAACATTACAAGCGCAATAGTGAGCTATTATTATTATTATTATTATTATTATTATTATTATTATTATTATTATTTACTACTACTATTACTATTAGTGAGCCTAATTGTAACACAGAATGTTCAACTAGTATCAATCACAGCTGAGGAAATTCTTACACTCTGACTTTGTTAACACCACATAGAGAGATAATCACTATTACAAATTGATCCTTAGTGATCTAAATTTTGATCATTCCATTTGCCTTTGTATTGAAACAAATAATATGAAGCTACTTTGTGCGGGAAGGGGGCAGGTTAAGGCAGTGAGTGGGAAGGGGGACTTGTGGAAGGAAGATCACTCTAGTTGTGGAATTGGTGTTGGAATGTTTGATGCCTGAGACAAGTGTTTTAAGAATAAATTGTTAAATCAATGTGTTATAAAATGTTTTAAAATGGAAATAATTGATGGTGAGATGGTGCAATAATCTTTGATAAGAATTTTAGTTTTTTTAAATGAAGAAACAGTATTACAACAGTATGTAAGTTTTGTAGTATTATATAAAATTAGTATATAATAAGTATATCATTAATAATGTATGCATATATAGATATATCATTAAGTCCACCACTAAAAATTTAGGGTTATCCTTGCCCTTTTTTGTTCCATTTTCCCTCTATTTATCCACTTTCACTCCTTTTTCTCCTTTGGGAGCCACTAATTGGTCTTATGCTCTAAAAGTTTGCTTTTGTTTCATTTGTTCATCCGTTTTCTCTATCACATGTGAATAAAACCATATGGTCTCTTAAAAATAGACACCTAAATGCCTTTTAATGTTTACCCCCAAAAGAGAGAGCATTTATATACTAAAAATTACATTTGTTTTGTAAGTTTATGGAACTAGTAGGGAACATAAGGTTATTTTAATAATTTTTATGTTGAGAATTGTGATAGGACTTTTTCAGTGGATGTTACCAAGACCAGACAGTCTTATGAATATTTAATGGAAATAAAAAACGATCAGACTTGAACACTAAATCCAAAGTCAAAGGAAACTGAATAGATACCAATCTACAACCAGCTGTACAAGTGGGGAACAGTTACACTAGCATTTTGGGGGGGCAAAGGCGGGAGATATGAAATGCATGCTGGGAACAGGGATAGAGGGAGGACAACACTGGTAGTGGAAATGCCCCTCATTCATTATCACTCTATGCCTTAAATATTACTGTGAAAGATTTGTAATTCACTTTGACCACAATAAAAATTTATTAAAAACAAAACAAAACAAAAAACATGTGTCGTTGGAGATTACAGTAAATAGGAATTAGGCAAGCTGCTCCCTAGTTATTTTTTGTCAATTGTAATGTGCATAAAGGCTAGAAAAGCACAAATATTTGGGGGAACAGGCAATACTTGGTGATGCTCAGGGCTTACTCCTGGCTCTGTGCTCACTCCTTGTTGCCTTTGGGGTGTGGATGGAGACCATAATTCAGTACCAGGTATTGAACAGGGCTAAGCACATGCAAGGTCTTACCTCACTCCTGTACATTCTTCTCTGGCACATTCCTATCACCCTGCTCCCCTGCTAAGAGCCTATACCTGAATGAATGCTCAGGAGTGATCCCTAGAGGTGCTCAGAAGACAGTACATTGTGTCAAGTTATTTGAACTGGTCTTGGTGGATGCAAGACTATTTGTATTTTACCCCTTTACTATCTTTCTGGAACCAAGTACAAGTTTATTATAATCTATGTTTATTTATGACCCTAGACACCTTAAATTCTTAAGGTGAATTTTTGTTATTTCAAGTGTCACCTAGAAAGCAAAAGTTGAAAGTCCTTTGATGACTAGAAGAGAGTAGAAACTCGGGTTATTGAGAATAGGAGGTACAGGGAAGGGAAAATAATACTGGAGTCCAACTGCATATTGGAGTGTAGTCTTTAAAAAATAATTTTCATAAATGACATATAACTGAAATATCACTATGTTCCCATAACTATTTGATAAGTTTTTAGAATACACTCTCTTTCTTTTTCTTTTACTGTTTTTTTCGTCATACCCAGCAGCGCTCAGGGGCTACTCCTGGCTCTAGGCTCAAACATTGCCCTTGGCAGGCTTGGGGGACCATATGGGATACCTAAATTCGAACCACCATCCTTCTGCATGCAAGGCAAATGCCTTACCTCCATGCTATCTCTCCGGCCCCTAGGTTTTTTTGTGCTCTTTCTTGAGCATTAACTGAGATACTATGTTTGCTGTCATATGGTTGGGTCACACTCAATGAAATATTGGTCAAAATAATAAATACTTATTTCATTTATTTAAGTAATTAATTCTAAATTCTCTAACTTATTTTTCCATCAAAGGCAACATATAAACTATTGGAAACAAAAATGACAGAACATCTAGAATACTAGCCTACTAAGTCAATCAAGAAATACACTCTATGGTTATAGATGTTATACCCGTGTACTGAAGAAAATAAACAAAATATATATCAAAAAGGCACAAATAAAATAATTATTTATAAAAAATACTCTATGGTTTTAGCCTTGGCATTTTTTTTTTTTGGTTTTTGGGCCACGCCCGGCGGTGCTCAGGGGTTATTCCTGGCTGACTGCTCAGAAATAGCTCCTGGCAGGCACGGGGGACCATATGGGACACCGGGATTCGAACCAACCACCTTTGGTCCTGCGTTTGCTTGCAAGGCAAATGCCTCTGTGCTATCTCTCCGAGCCCAGTCTTGGCATTTTTGTCCCTAACTTTAACATTTCAGTGTACCCTGATGACTAGAGCAGATAATAACATTTCACTTCAATATAAATGGCAGCAGATCACATAAAGCTTTTCTGAAATTACCTGCTTATGCGTTTAAAGAGCCTTTCTGCTCTTGCAAGTACATGTTTGTCTGGCAAAATGAGCTGAGCTTCAAAAAATCTCCCCCGAACTGTCTGTCTTATACTTCCCCAGTCACATAACAAGACTTTCAAGATTTTCTGTTAATATTTTTTGGAAATCTAAAGTGTTTGAAAAGGAAGTTTGGGAGCCGAAGTAATAGCACAGCGGTAGGGCCTTTGCCTTGTATGCAGCTGACCCAGGTCTGACTGTGTTTCTATTTCTGGAGTCCCATATGGTCCCCTGAGCCAGGAGCATTTTCTGAACATAGAGCCAGGAAACCACTGAGAGTCACTGAGTGTGGCTCAAAAACAAAAACAAACAAACAAACAAAAAAAAAACAAAAAAAAAAAAGAAAAAGAAAAAAAGAAAGTTTGATGCAAGACCTCAGTTTCTTCTGCATTTCTTTTCTTTCAGCACCAAGACTGTTGACTTTGGTGATCTGACCTGTTTTATTATTTTTTGTTCTGAGCCTTTGGACATGTTGGCTCTCTTTTTGTATTTACCTGGTCTTATTCACCTGAAGTCCTGAAATTTCAATTTCTCCAGGACCTTTTCCTCAACCGACCAAACTGGCTAAAACCATGGTACCATAACAACAGCAGAAGCATGTGTGCCTGTTTCATAATGAACTTTATATCTGTGATATCAATGATTCTGTGACATCGATAATTGTGTTTATTGTGTCATTTCATGCAGCAAACCCTGGACAGAGTAAATCCTTAAAAAGTTGTTTTTTTTTTTTAAATGAGGTTCAGAGTCCATAATCCTAGTAAGTATTATCCTTTATCCCTGGCAAAACAGGCATCAACAATCCTAAAGAAAGACTCTGATTGTGCCTGTCATTCTGAGCCCCAAACTATGCACATTTTCACCCAATTTTCATCCTTACAATAAATTCTTTCTCTAAGGGATATGCTTAATGATACTGGCTCTAGGCAGGACCTAGGGGAAACATGGCTTTTAAATTACACACTCCCTGCTGATCCTGGGTTCCTAGACCTGGAAATCTTGATGGGACAAATTCCTTTTATTATTTTCTCACCATTTATTCTTTTCCTTTACTTTGTCCTAAAATTACAGACTCTGAAAGGCCTGGGAGGAAAAAAAAAGAATAGTATTTTATATGATCTTGATTTTTCCCTCCTATTTTATACTTAGAGGCTCAAGTTAAAGAACAAAACCTCCAAAATAAGGGTAGAATACTAATTGTCTTGTTGGGGACAGGAAATTTATGAAATAGGAGGGATCATGACATGATGGTTAAAGGGTCTTGGACAAAGGTTGAGTTAGGAAAGGTTCAGAGATAATTCTTTGAATAAGAGTAAGTTAGGAAAGGCTAACAGAGATAATAGTTTGAATGAAGAACACCAAGTCTCCCAACATAATTGGAGGAAGTGCCCATTCTTGAGTACAGAGATTGAAGTAGTTATAGTTTCACGGTCTCTGAAGAGTTTCTCCTGGACATAAGCCATTGAGATGCTAGCTATGGAAAATCAAGGATAAAATCTGAATATTTACTCTTATTTATGCTTGTGTTTTATTGACCCAAAAGACCCCTGTAACCTCTAGAGAAGGAGTGTCAAGGTTTACAAAGCTGGAAGAGATATAGTAGAATCAGAAGTAAAGGTGGACTCAAATCAGGTCTCTGGTTTCTCTATGCACTATAGGCAGCTAAGATGCAGATATTTAATACCCAAACCCAGCTATTTCTTCCTAACATCAGTGTCACAGATCCCCTGAAATTACTAAGGGGACCACTAATGACTCTTTTCTTCTATAATTATTTTATTATTGGAATTTCCTGCAATATAACATGTACACATTTTATAAGTCACCAAACAGGAAGATTGAAAAATAATGAAAGAGAACTCTTAAAAGTGGTACTCTGTAGTCATGGCATTAGTTAGGAACAAGTGATTTTTCAAGAGTGCTTTTTGAGAGAACCCTTAACATCAAATTTATCTACTTGATTTTTCAAAAGTTCAGAGTTATGATTAGTGAAGGGAACATGATCCTTCCCAACTGTGTAAAAGCGAGCATTACAATTGTGGGGAGCCATTTCCTGAACCATGTCCTCCTGATCTGGATGAATCACACATCTGTTTAGATAGTAACAATAATAGCTCCAATGCTTGCTTTGCTTTTATCAGGTAGACATATATGTAAGAAGGGGTACCACTGGGGGCTCAGGGTATAACCTGTATTGCTGTCCCGCAATATTAATTTTCCCATCTCCCTCATTGCCAAGTTCAAATCATCACCCAACACAGTTGACTCTTTCTACATCTCTTGTATCTATTTGTTTCTCCCATCCAATGTCTACAAAAGTCTGCATTTATCTTTATTCGGAATTCTGGATCTATTTTTTTCTGGCTTTCTGATTCCCCTGACTGTGCTGCAACCAAGGGATGTTATAAGTTCAATTACTTTTCTACAAGACATTTTACATGAAAAATAACAGATACTAACAATATGCATGATAAATGTCTCTTAAATTCCTGAATGACCTCTTATACACAGTTCAGAAGATAATAATTAAACCACCGGGCTCCTAAGTCTTCCAGATATGGTCTTCCCTTCCTTGTTCTAATTACTTAGGACAGGAACCTGGCTCAATGAGCAAAGGCTCTCTTCTCTGCTCTCGCTCCCACAGTTTTCTGCTACAGACTCTTTGAAGAGCACTGTTCTGACTCTTCCCCTTTTTCTCTTTATTGCTGGCATTACCTTTTGCAGAGAGCCTCTCCTCTGATCCAAGCTAGTTGAGTTGGCTCCGCCCACATTCCTCAATGAACCAGTACTGTGGGGTTAGAATATGCCTCCCAGAAAGTTGAGGTGTCTGGTCAATAGCTTCTCCTGGCTTTGGTAGGTACTTAAAGGCCTACAACACAAAACCAAGCAATTTCAAAGTCTATGTCTCTTTGCACACATTGATTGCTGGGACACATTAAATACTAAATTTTTTTTCTTTCAAGTGGATCCTAAAAGGAATGAGTTTTTGCAGAGTAAATAAAAACCAAAAGGCACAGTTTTAAAAGTTAAATTTAATGACCTCTAAACTCAAATCTGCACTAAAAATAAGTGGTTTTGCTCATGCAGAGAATTGTGTGACAGCTTTTCTGAGGAAGATAAAGTAGTTTCTTTTTTTATTCAAAATGTGTTTCTCATTGGAACCCTTAAAGTTTAATTTCCTGTTGGGGGAGGAGGAACCACATTAATAAGCAAAAAGACTCATCATTTACTGAATTTGTGAACCTAGCAGGAATAATCCAAAGACCTAACGCTATGGTAAGACACATGGTCTTTTATCCTGGGGCTGTTTTGTTATGTTTGGGTCTGTTTTTTCTCTCTTAAGGGACTACTTTACATTTTCCTATCATTTCTTTTTCTTCCTTTGCTTCATAAATTATGCCCACAATCTATAAATGACCCCATATAAAACTGAATTCTTGCTGAATGCAGTTGCAGAAAGGAAAATATATCCCTACCTTAAAATGTAATGAATGCCCCTCGAATGTGAATGCTGCATTAGAAACTCTCAGATATCGATTTTGACATGTAATTGTTGGCGCTCGTGTTGGACCTATAAATTGTTACCTGCAGTAACTAACTGAAAAATGTTTCTATGCTCTATTTGGCTTCAACATTATTTTATCACCTAGACGAGAGTTCCTCAGATTTGTTTAGGCTATATGAAGATTTTAGATCAGAATTCCCTTCTTGGAGAACAGGAATCATGTTCATCTGTCTCTGGAGGTTTCTAGGCAGTTGCACAGAGCAGATATCACAGAGCCTTCCCTCCCTCTTGCAAAAATGAAGTGATCTGGAAAGCTTGTAAAATCCTCAAGTGCATGTTCTGAGTTGAAGATTTGCTCTTTAATAATACTCTGCCCTGGTGAAGGGATGAAGGTTTCATTATCTAAAATCATTTGGAATAAGTAAATGTTGGAGGAATTCATTTTAGTAATATCATTCACATAGTATGTAAACTAAAGAACCAATTATACTATGACACATCCAAAATACTATTGTGGTGTAAAAACAGGTACAAGTATCAATCTCTATTGGCATGGATGTGATAAGAAAGGAACTCTCCTCCACTGCTGGTGGGAATGCTACCTGGTCCAACTCTTATGGAAAACAGTGTGGAGAGTGCTCAGTAAACTCAGAATTGAGCTGCCATATGACCCAGCAATTGCTCTCCTGGGTATCTATCACCAAGTCGGAAGGACATTCATCCCAAAGTATGTGTGCACTCCACTATTTATCACAGCATTCAGTACAATAGTCAAGATTTGGAACCAACCTCAACAACAGATGAGTGGATCATGAACATGTGGTATTTATACACAATGAAAAACTACATAGTAGTTAGAAATGATACAATCCTGAATTTTTATTTATTTATTTATTTATTTATTTATTTTTTTGGTTTTTGGGTCACACCCGGCAGTGCTCAGGGGTTACTCCTGGCTCCATGCTCAGAAATTGCTCCTGGCAGGCACGGGGGACCATATGTGGCACCAGGATTCGAACCGATGACCTTTTGCATGAAAGGCAAATGCCTTACCTCCATGCTATCTCCCGGGCCCCACAATCCTGAATTTTTGAGGAACATGGATGCATCTACAGAATGTTATATTAAATGAAGTAAGCCAAAAGATGAAGGATAAATACAGAAAGGTAGCATGTTTCTGAGGTACTTAGAATCCACACCATATATACATATAAGACTCCAAGAAAAAATACAATAGTCTAATAGGGTAGAAACTTCAAGCAATGTAGTTGTCAGCATTTACTGGGTAGTAGTGTTCAAAACAAGTGCAAGAGGAGCAACATAAAGCCTTGACTATCCATTATACCATAAAGAAACCAGCAACAACAACAAAAAAACAACAGTTTAGAGTGAACAGATATGTAATCAGCCTTTTACTACAAAGGCCTATAATAATGTCTTAGAGAGCTTATACACAGATACAGGTGAAGAATATGATTGGAAGCCAAAGTCTCCAGTAGTAGCATTTTCTAACAATGTGTTTAAATGTCTTAATCTTATTAGGTATAAAATAACCTCTCAGCTTCTCTGTCCACAGGGATTCTTGGATACAAAGTGTGGACACCCTATTTCGACATCTCAGTGCTCAGTCATACTAGCTATCAATTCAGTTTTCACTATGAAAATATCTTGATAAAACACTTTAATATACCCATTTTCTCTGGTTTATGTCTCTATTAGGACCTGAAACATATGATCATTCAGACCACTGAAACAGTCAACTGCGAACCACAGACTTATATTACAGGACTTACTCATTGAACACTTTTGGCCAAATTATCATTTCCTTTATCTCTCTTTTCCCTATTTCTTTTCTTCTCCCCATTCTTCTTTCTCTTCTTCCTCCTCCTCATCAACTCAACCTATGACAAATAAACCCACACTACTAGGTTCTCTTTAGGAATGTTACTTTGATACATAAGATGTAGCAGACACATACTACATAGGTAGGCCTCATTAACACCTTATTTAGTACTCAAGACATGAAACTATGTGTATCCTAAACTGCTCCAGCCATTATTTTACCCTGACACCTTCATTTAGCAAGGCCTAATCCCATCACTGATGAAATTCCCAGAAACTGGAAAAACATCCCAACTCTGACACACCAACACAATCTCTTTTATTTGATTTATTAACTTTTTAAATTTATTTTTACTATATTTACCTATTTTTCTGTTCTCCTCTTTCTTTTCTTTCTCTCTCTCTCCCCTGCTTTTTCTTAAGCTGTACCTAGGCTAATTATTTATCTTAATTCAACTAGTCCTTAAGAGCTCAGACCCATCCTTTTAGGGTCAGACCTCTAACAACATCTTAAGAAGTGATCATTAATATATGTCTTATGTGGGCATGAATACATAGAGAAAGGACTTCGCTATGAGAGCCAAACTTAAACTTTAAACAATCCATGCCTATAGTGTATTTAGCCCCTCCTATACACTATCCCTCCTCCCCACCTTCAGATATCCTACTATCCCTTCACCCCCTATTTTCTATTCGATAGCCAACCTTATTAATGCTCCTTAGCCTCAGTTCTTAACCAATTAGGTATCAAGACAGGCTTCCTGTCCCAATAAGCCATCACCCAGATCCCAAGCAAAGGGACACCCACTCAGCCGAACATTTTGTCTACAACCAACACTACTGCTGACTCATGCTCTGTGGACCTCCTCACCCCCCTCATCCACAAATGTGGACTTTGTTTGATACTGGACTCAGCTCCAGAAGGATACCCAGTGCAAGAACTTTACCTGAGTCCTTTCTGCCACAATCATTTCTCAAACTCAACAAGACCGGGGTGTGTGATGAAAATGAACCCTGAATTTCACTCCTTCACAAGAATATCTCAAAAGACAATGGGGAAGCCTATATTTCCTTTATAAGTTTAAGACCTATATAATACTACCTCTTAACCTGTTTATCCCCAAATGTATCTGCATCACGTTGTTCCCTTAATTAATTTTTAAACTCATTTCTTAAATTTTTCCTTTACATATATGTGAGAGTATATATATATATATATAATTTTTTAGTTTTTTGTCTTGTTTCTGTTTTCTTCTCTTCATTAACTTCACCTGTTTTGGTTCTGCTTGGTATAAAAAATACTACAA
This sequence comes from Crocidura indochinensis, assembly GCA_004027635.1. Classification (NCBI taxonomy): domain Eukaryota; kingdom Metazoa; phylum Chordata; class Mammalia; order Eulipotyphla; family Soricidae; genus Crocidura; species Crocidura indochinensis. The sequence goes on along the minus strand of PVKC010017725.1, from coordinate 5,748 downwards.
GAAAAAGTATTGCCTGGGATAATAGCTCAGGTCAAAATCAGGGCACAGAGATTATGGAACCTAACACACCCACCCTCAAATGCACCAGCAATATAATATAGCACTATTTCTTCCTGCAAAGACATACTAAAAAGGTGAAAATTTTACATATAGAAATAAGCTCTTATCTACTAGAGATAAGAATTCATACTTTTTACAATACAGGGGCACCTTCCACCTTGAATATATGTCATGTGGACCCAACATAGACTCCAGGTGATTAGGCAGTTACTATTCAACCCCGAATCCTAGATCCCAGATATAGAACTGACACAGTTCTTCACAACGGCTCCAGGAACCAAGTTACCTGCTCTGACACCAACATGAGACAGTTTGATATGACATCTGACAATGTAGAAATGGCAACAACTTGATTTAAGAGAAGGTTGTCTTACCTCACCATCTAACGGTAAGATGAAATCAGAAGACTTGTAATCCTTTTATCTGTGCAAAAGCCAATATTACTATCTACAGAAGACTGACTGTGACAACCATGACTAGGCAGAATTTATCCTGGGACCAATATAAAAGACCCTAGTCTAGGCTTTGGTCTACGATCTGTACAACAATCAAGATCTCTAACTCCAGAGGTCTGACTGAGACAACTGCAACTGAGCAGAACTTCTGGAACAAAATGAAAGATTCTATCCTAGGCTTTGTCCTAGGATCTGTGCAAAACCAAGACCAACTACAGAAAACTGATTAAAAAACAGTGATGGAACAGAACTTCTAGAACCGTAAAGAAAGACTTCATCTTGTGCTCCATCCTTTGATCCTTGCAGATACCAAGATCTCTAGATACAGAGGTCTGATTTTATCATACATGATGGAGCAAAAGGTTTCCATACACCACAAAAAGACCTAGGGGAGAGTAAATGAACATGTATGGAGTCTGTAATTATTCCCATGACAGTATACTTCAAAGGTGGAGAGATCCTGTATCTCTTAGGCCAAGGGAATTCCCTTTCTAATCTCTCTAATATTTACTGTGCCTATGCAAAAAAAGGCAGCACAAAATAATGTTTTTGCTTTTTGTTATTGTTGTTGATTTTTAAAAATTTTTTTTTGTGATTTGTTTTGTTTTTATTTCAGGACCGTGATTATTGTGTGGTAGTTGTCTTTATAGCTGTGATGCTTTTTGGATTTTTTTGTTTGATCTTTTTTGTATTGTTATGCTTATTTCCCCTTTTCCCTTTCTTCTCTCAAATTGATATTTATAGCCTCGAGATAAGGATTCCACCCATTTTTGCTTGTTTTACTTTTGCCCCATTTTATTGTTTTCTTTCCTTCAAATAGAATCACATAACTTGAACCATCTTGTTCCATCTCACAAATTGAGGGGGGAAATAATGGAGGGTATAAAGACCAAACAGTTATATTATCATTAAGTAGAAATAAAATATTATCAGACTTAAATACCAACTCCAAAGCCAACAACAGAATCGATACCCAATCCACAACAAGCTAGACACAGAGGGGACCATTTATAACAGCAGTCCGGGGGGTAAAGGAGGGGAATAAGGGATGCATGCTGAGAACAGGGGTGGAGGGAAGACAACATTTGTGGTGGGAATACTCCTGATTCAATGTCACTATGTACCTAAAATATTACTGTAATAAATAAAAAAAAACAAGTTCAAGTAGGTCCATTTGAAAGTCAAGTTGGCATTATCATGATGGAAATAAAGCTCAATGCCTTATAGAACAGCTCAGAAGATCTTTGGATTGAACCAAACAGTAGCTATTTTATATACTACTGTCTGAAAATGCAGCTGGAGAAATGCCATAGTGATCAGAAAGACTAAACATAGCAGACTTTTCTTCCAGAAATTGGATTCAGAAACCAGCTATGAACACTCAAGGATAGTTTGACCTTATTAGCTCTTATGTTTCTCTTAAACATTTACCTATTTCCCTCTTTCCTTTACACAGACAGACACACACTTAAACATGTATACACCTCAAAAATCTTGGTGCATCAATTGTAGGTTTCTAACTGAGAGTGTATCTCATGCAGCTTTTTTTAAAATTAAAGCAAGGTCATTTTTGTTGAACAAAATTCACTTAGAAAGATGTGAAGGAAAAGGAAGAGAAAATCTTTATTAAGTAGAGAAAAGGGGTCTGACACAACACACTGGGAAAGTTAAGGTCCTTAGAAACAAGCAAGCAAGCCGTACCCAAGGGAGAGTACTATCTCAACAAGCACACCTCAGTGGTTTTTGGAAGAAGAGTTTATATAATTTCTCAATTTTTTCAAATGCTTCTTCCCACTCCTTGAGTTCTCTGCAAAAACAGAAGTTAATCCAGGCATTACAAGAAAATCTGGCTTTGCTGAGGGTCCCTTCAGAGTCTCATCCCTAGTACTCTTGACAGTCTTTTAGAATTGACAACTTAGAATATCTTAGAGTTTTTTGTGGGACTACACAGAATCCCAGAGTGTAACTTGGAACCTGATAGACTATTCTTTGGGAGTTCACAGAATCCTATAGAGTAACTTAGAATCTCACAGAGGAACTTCTGGGTAATTACTAAGTTTCTCCTCTCCAAAGAGTTAAAGATTTGCATAACAAAGAGATGTGATCTTCATGTTTTCAGTTGCTTCAGGGTTAGACAATCTCTTATTTCCCAAAAGTTTGTTACTTTTGTACATATTTAATTAAGCACTTATATGTTGCTTTATTCTATTACTGTGGTCAATAAGTACTTATTTACTATTATTATTTTATTTATTATATTAAATTTATTTATTTTTATAATAATGTCATTAAGTATTTTGTGACTTATTTTTATAATAATATCATTAAGTATTTTATTTTATTTTATTTTGTGTCACACTCAGTGGATTTCAGGGGTTACTCGTGACTCTTGAGCTCAGAAATTGCTCCTAGCTCAGGGGATCATATGGGATGCTGGGAATCAAACCTGAGTCCATCCTGGGTCAGCAGTGTGCAAGGCAAGTACCCTACTGCCTTGCTACCACTCTGGCCCATCAATAAGTATTTTAAGTACTTTTATCTCTTATTTCAGGAATAGTCAATATTTCTTATTTATTTTTCAAAAGTACATTACTACTACTATTTTCCTGCAACATCTCCCTCTTAGAAATTTCACTCCCTTAAATATTCAAGGGATAAATGTGTAAGGGTTTGTTTTCTAAAACTTTTTCATGCTGACAAATGGGTACAGCCCTATATTAGGGAGTAAAAGCTCATCCTACTATAACATTAATGGACCCAGGCAATAGTTTATTGTGTTTCAGAGTTGCCAGTCTGAACCTGCCTGAGATATGTATTTACAGAGAGGGTTTAAGTTACGTGGTCTTGAAGAGCAAACCTACCCAAATAGCAATTCTAATGTTGTTGCTGTTGTTTTGTTTTATTTTGGGCCAGACCTGGCAGCACTTAGAAGTTACTTCTGGCTCTCCACTCAGAAATCATCTCTGGCAGGCTCAGGGGACCATATGGGATGCAGGGGATCGAATCTGGGTCAGTCCTGGGTTGGCTGTGTGCAAGATAAACACCCTCCTACTGTGTTATCGCCTCTCCTTTTGGATATTTATTTCAGCTTACCAATATCAACATGGGATAATGAGAAGCAATGATAAATAAAGCCAAAAATTATACTTGTTTTCTTGTAAATCATTTGCAATTCAGTGTACATTTTATACTTATATCTTTAAGCCAATCTCACTTGAAATATGAAATAGCCACAGGGCAACAGTGGATGCTTGCTCTGGAGAAAGAAGATCTACATATTCAGTAAATGGAGATTGATGAGAACTGGAAACATCAGAGAAAGCTTCAGAAGAAGCTTTAGGTTGATCAAAGTCAGCCAGAAGATGTGCTGTAAATTTCCAGGGAAGTCACTGGAGTTTGATTGTGACTACAACAAAGATATAATCTAGATCTTTGCATGAAGGATAGACAGAAACTCTGGGGAATTTGACAGAAGAGAACTCATTCAAAGAAAAGCTGCATGTGAATATAGGTTGAGGGTTAAATTTTTTTTTTAAATTTATTTTATTAGATATACAGGACAGTAGCAAGAGTGTTTATTGAGTCATTCCAAATATGACAGGTTTGTATTGATAGAAAGTTGTAGTTATTATAGAACTCTCACATTCTTTCCCTTCATTTTCTATAGTATTAACACCCTATAATATCTGTCTGCAATTATAAACCAACATAATGGAATATTTCAGTCAGCTAAAGCCTGAGCTCTATTTATTCATCCTTTGCTCTGTCCTCAAATCCTTTTGTAATCCCAGACTCAACCTAAGGTCAAAATTTTATGAATGTGTTGTGCTTCATGAGACTTCTCTTGGTAAGGGCATATTTCTAGATTCTGTTTGGATGATGATGTTGTGAAGAGAAGTATTGAGCAGCTATTGAACACAATATCCATCTTAGGGCACTTCTCTGCTTTCTCAAGATTTGCCTGCGACTATGGGTTTGACTACAAAGCATAATTCCAATATTCTCTCATCTCTATAGCATTCCTATAGGCATTATATCATTTTTGGTGTTGCCTTGGTTCCTAAGCTCTTCTAGATTTGTCAGATTTCGCCTCTGTAAACTTGACATAATTTTCTCTTGAACCCTGAGCTCTGGAAATCACCATGGGTCGCCTCTTAGTTAAATCCAATGTTACTCTGGTCTGTTGCTCAAATTATTTTATTTTGCCTATTGTTAGCCCTGCCATTTGATTCCTAGCCCTTGAGTAATCAACAGTCTCATTATAAGTGTTCTTTGCACTTTCCTAATTTCTGGAACTATGTGATGGTACAGATTGATGGTGTGATGGATACAGATTGATGATGCCCTTGTCTGAAAATCATCCATTTATCTAAGGAATGCTACTTTCTTTTTTTTTTGAAGAACATTATTACTATAATCTGGCTATGGCTATGATGGTATCCATTATTGGGGTTATCTGTGTTTTTGATTCCCTAAGCTGATAGAGCAAGGTGGTAAATGTTTGTGTATTTGGATACTTGGACATACAGAGATGTAATGTTTCTCTACTTCTCCATCTGTAGCTATTGCTAAATTAAAGGAAGTTTATACTAATTATCTTTTCTGACCAATGGTTACCTAGATTATCCTAGCTTCCTCCCTTTCTTATCTTTATCTTTTCGCTGTAACTCTAAGGCATCTGGACTACCACCACTTGCCTTTATGTTATATTAATACTGGACAGGAATTATGGCTTCAGAATTGAGATCCTGTATCTTTGAGGTAAACAGTGATATATAGAAGTCTAGGGTTGATACTATACTTGCTTCTCTCTTTCCTCTTAAAGATTTCACTGAGTTTCAAGTGAAATTCTATTCTATTCTCTCTATTCTTTCTCAAATCCAGTCTTCAGGGAGGCTGGTCACACAATTTATAATATGGTTTGATTATCTGATTATCTTGCCTTCCTGGCTTCATAAAAGGTTTTGTAAAATGTCACCCATTTAGGTTAACTCTTTACATGTATTTTTTTGGCAAATGTTCCATGTCAGTTATCAACCATGAGGTTGTCTTACCAACCAGTATTTTAAAAACAGCCCAGGTGCTACTTCAAATATTTAACCTCATTCTGAACGTGTGATGACCACTTATCAGCTTGTTAATATTTTATTTTTCTTATTACAGTTATATTGTAAATTCAACTGACTTCTTTCACTTAGCAATATGCATTTAAGATATATCTATCTATCTATCT
>PVKC010017724.1:0-20069 GCA_004027635.1 Crocidura indochinensis | reverse complement strand
AGGCACCTTACCTCCAGCGCCACCACCCAGCCCCAAGAACTTCTATTCTTTACATCAGGAAACCTGTGTGGTCATCAGCTCTGACAAATGATTTATCTTCAAAGAATTTCTTGAAGCTTGAAGCATTCCATCAAGTGATGAATTTTAAAATTCCTTTTAATGAAGTCAGAATTGCAAAGACTGATTGATAGCTTGTGTTCCATACAAGGTTTTGAGAAGAAATGTTTAAAATTCCAGATTTGGCTTAATTTTAGAAACTCCTAACTCAGCTTCTTGCCTTTCTTTCATTTTTCCTTTTCTACTGAAACTCTCAGAAGAAACAGAATATTTGACTTTTCTAAAAAAAAAAAACAAAACTTTCCATGAAGATAGGGCTATCTAATGAAAGATCATACTTACACAGGGCCCAATAATATACAGTAATCTATAAAGTGAAATGAACTTTCAAGAGTGAAAATCAGAGTTCTATAACACTGTAAAGAGATAGATCCTACGGCTTTTTTCTCTAGAAATCCACGTTCTCTCTTGAACAAATATTCTTCTCCTTTTACATTTCTCTAAGTAACTTCTTTCCAAAAAATAAAAAGGTCTCTATGTACATATATATACATATTCATAAACAAATAGATCTTAAATATATCCCAAATGACCCAATGGGGCCTCTTCCATCTTCTCCGTGAAATAAAGCCCAGTGGAATTTCAGTATCTCTGAAATGATTTTTCTTTTCTTTTCTTTTCTTTTCTTTCTTTTTTTTTTTTTTTGCTTTGCTTGTTTTTAAAAGCTACTCAAATTGATACCCATGGGCTCATGTTAATGGGCTGTCACAAACGCCTTTAATGTAGACACCAAATCCAGCAGTGATCTGAGAACTTGTACACTCGTTGAAGCACACAGAACAGGCTGAGAATTTGTCACTCTTTTCTCCTGTTGTCCTTGGTTCCACATCCCATCTCAGTGGTCATGTTGAGTGGACCCACAATCTATGAGCAATATTAAAATTCATGGTCCATTTTCCCAAAGATTCCAGACAAGTGATAGTTTTTGTTTTTTAAGTATTTGCGTTTCTGTGAAAAAAATAATAATTTTTCCTCTTTCCTTCTCTTGACACAGAACTAAATTCAGTGAGTTGAGGAATTCTCAGCAATATTTGTAACATGAAACAGCTTATTCAAATAGCAAAGAATCATTAAGTGTGGAAAAAATACAGAATTGGAGTTGTGCTTTTTCTCATCGTTCTTTCCAACTGCTCATTCCATAGGGAGTAGAGAGGAGATGGAGTGTAGGATTTTATTTAGCACCATAATAAAATGAATGGACTCCACAATTTAAGTGTAAAACAGATAATGTTTACCACCCCACAGACTTTTTTAATATGAACACATTTAGTTTGGTGATACTGATAACTGAAATTCCTATATATAAGCAAAGTATGCACGTTTTTTAATGTAGTCTCTCAGTCTTCTGTCTTGCAATATCAGGAGCTGAAATAATAAACTTCAATTGATAAATATATTTTTTTACTTGGGGACATGTGGAGTGCTGGGATTGAATCCAGGTGAGTTGGATACAAGGCAAGTGCCTTCTTTACCCATTGTACTGTCTTTCAATGTCTTTAAAGGCAACGTTGATATCTGTATAAATTTCACTTGTCATCCAGAATTATATTTTAGTATAATAAATCTTATTTGACTACAAGTCTGTATTTTTGTTTTTGATCACACCTAAGGATGTTCATGGACTGGGGTTATCCAGTTTAGTGCTGGGAAGTTGGTAGTGCTTGGGTGCTATGCAGCACTGAGAATTAAATTCAAGTTTTTTTTTTATGTAAAAAGCATGTGCTCCAGTCTATTGATCTAGTTCCTTAGCACAATCAGATGTGTATTTTCTAATGGGTAGCAATATACATTAAAAACATATAATTACTAAAATTTAAAATATGTGGCTTTAAATCTGTATTCTGGTTCCATCATCCATTGACTAAGTTGGTGACTTTGGGCATATTACTTACCCTCCTAATATTGAAAAGGGATATAATGTGTCATACAAGCATTTGAATAGTTAATTCCAATTATTAGCACAGTGATTGATTTAGAAAAAGAAAGAGAGAGAATACTCAGTGAAATAAATGGTGTACTTGCAAATGAGAATGGAAGGGCACAATGATTCCAAAATGACATACTGGACATTGGTATAAACTATGTCAGAAAGTGACCATTCCAATATAATTTATAGAGAAAAATTCAGACAGACATTTTGCTTTCTTAAAAACAAAATGAGTTACTATCACCAGAATACTCATTGGAGGTACTGCCATTCTAACAGGTGATTTCATTCAAATCAGGAATCTTAGATTTGATCAAGATTGACTCGCTTGTCAGTCTTCTCAAGCACAACTCCTAAAGTGGCCCTCCATTTGCTATTTAATAAAAGCACCCATGGTCAATTTAGTAAACAGAGAAATCTTCAAATACAGTAAGCCTAGTAGTACAAATACAAATACATCAAAAACTTTGAAAATGTACAAGGATGTCTACTAGTGAGGTGTGTGCACAAATAACTGTAAAGACAATTTCAGGTGAAACAACCACACCTTTGGGACCACAGTTACATCTGACAAGTTAGTCTGAAGTCTTCTTTCAGATCTAAGTCTACATTCAACACAGGTCTAACATGCACAAAAGATGATAATTGATGGACAGACTTCCAGGTTAAAAAAAAAAAAGCACAAGCCATTGAAGATCTCCTTTTCTACTGTGGCTTGTGAATAGAATCACTAAACATATCACTCTACTGACTTTTCCCTCCTAACTACAGTTGCAAATACACTTCACATGACTCACTTGAACCTCAAAGGTGAGCTAGTTTTCAATGAAATCAGACTGTGAGGTCACACATCTTATTTTCCATAATCTTCTGAGTCTGGGTGGAACAAGTTTGAAATTGAGGCAAGTAAGGTACATAAGTCTTCTGGCCGGAAGTTCCTAACCGGAAGTTATTTTCAACCAGGTGTGAACAGCTGTCCTGGAGGAGTCTGATGTTAGTTAATAAACAGTGGGCAGGAAACGGATACAGCACCCGCGACTCATTAGTTAAAATCACACCATTCTCTCTCCTTTTGATGGAAGTGATCCCTAAATAATAAATGGACCTTTCATCATAGTTTTCTTCCAGAAAATTTCCCTCCAGTTTCAAGAGTTCATCCAGTCCTTCTGAGAAGGTCAGGTGAGGTGAAATCAGGTTGGCATGCTGATCTGACACTATAAAGAAGCCCTGGGTTTCAATCTCCCAGGAGCAATTCGAGAAAGAGTCCTCTGACAGGGAAGTTTGGCTAGAGAAGCAAGTACTGATTGAGCTAGTAAGAAGTCCCTGCTCTTCATCGGGGTCCCCCAACTTGTAGCTGCTGATGAGAGTGGCATATTTAACAGAGGGAGATCTCCTATTTTCTTCTTCATTGTTTATCTCACCATCCTCAGCCTCAGAGAAGTTATCCTTGTGGCCTGGGTGACTAATACAAACAGAGCCATTGTCAACATCCGGAGTTGTCCAAAGTTGAGGGACTATAGCTGTTGATATCATCTCTTCTTGATATTTCCATGAAGTATCAATGTGGATATCTTCTGAAATGACTTCAGGCTCCAAAAGAAGAGGCCTAAATGTCACTGACTTTGTATGCTTGATAAAAAGTTGCTCAAATGTTTCTGGCTAAAAGAAAAGATATATTTTAATGCTCAATGATATTACACAGATTTATAATATTTTTGGTTATTTGCTTTTCTATGACATGCTTGCAGTTGTTGTAGACCTCAAGTTAGTTTTACACCGAAATATAATAAATTATAAAATCTGGATAAGGCAGTATTCGAAGAGAGGTGTAATGGGTTTAGGTCTGAATTCTGTTTCAGTGATCTTAGACAGGTAAATTGATCTCTTTGTCTGTGCTTTTTAGAAAGTTTGCTCAACACTCAATGCATAGCATTACAGGGAAAAATTCATTAGATAGCTTCTGAAAGCTTTTGATAAAGATTGGATATTGGGAAGTCAGTTGTAGCTTAAGTGGTAGAACATCTGTATTACACATGGGAGCACCTGGGTTCAATTCTCAGCACTGCCAAAAAGAGAAAGATGGCAGCAATATATCTTTTGAAAACTGAGTTATTGCCATTGGGAAGTACTATCTTCTAACAAGTCTTTAACATTTTATGGGAACTGATATTTTTCTTAAATGTATTTTAAACCTCAAACTAAAAAAAAAGAAAATGAGCCACTATTTGCTAGCTAAAATAACTACACATGACATCAAACTACACATGACATCAAAACATTATATGAAGGTCAAAGACTGAATGGTGGGGCCCGGGAGATAGCATGGAGGTAAGGCGTTTGACTTTCATGCAAAAGGTCATCGGTTCGAATCCCGGTGCCCCATATGGTCCCCCGTGCCTGCCAGGAGCAATTTCTGAGCATGGAGCCAGGAGTAACCCCTGAGCACTGCCGGGTGTGACCCAAAAAACAAAAAACAAAACAAAAAAAAAAAAGACTGAATGGTGAGAATTTATCTGCCTTACATCATACTGAGAATATTTGAGACTATCTGGAAACAAGAACTAAGAGTACTTCTTTGTTGAAAACATGAGGATGAAAATGATGAATATGGATTTTAAAATGATGGAGTTTTTTTTTACAAATAGCTTCATATAAAATACACATGGAATGAAGACAAAGACACAAAACAAATGCACATCATATTTTTTTATAAGAATGGAGGTTACATCGAAACAGAAAATCTTGTCAAGCGGCTAGTAATTAAGAATCTGTGCAAAAAAAAGAAAGAAACCAACTCAACACATACAATGTAAACACACAAAAATGAAAATAAAGAATACTGTGAATATACCACACTTAAAAATTAACACTATGAAATGAAGAACTAGAGAAAGGTAGTCAATTGGTCTATAATACATCTAGTAGAACTTTTGAATTTTTAAATAAATGGATTAATTCAGATTTTTTGCTATGATAAACTAAACTACTCTTCATGATGGTAATTATATTCCGTATAAAAACACAATTCATTTAACATAGATTGGAACACTTAAATGAAATATATTGGTGATTATTACCATAAAAGAATAAATATGCCACACATTATATGTAATAACATGACTTATATAGGAATTAAAATGCTGCATACTGAGAAATACCAATTTAACATAATCTTTCTTCTATTCTATGAATGTGGTTGCTGGAGAGAAAACTGCCCTGTGACTATATAATTAGGTTTGTGATTTCCTGAAAGTTTCCTTAAATTTCTTCTTAGGGTTTACTCTATGTGTTACTTGCTATAATTTAATAAGTTTAAATTAATTTAGAAAGTAACATTTAAAAAAGGGAGGCATAAAAGCACACAAATTGCCCATAGCATGCATCCAGATTCAAATATATTCTTCAATTGATGTATCTAGCATATCTCAAGCCCTAAAACTTTATAATAGATAACCAATTATTGATACCAAATATTTACTTGCCTTTCATATGGTTGATTTCACAAATAATGAGGAAGGCATTAAATACCCATATATTATTGAAATATATTTTACCAATGGATTATAAAACTTTGGTAAGTGTTCGCCACATATTATTTCCAACTACCATGAACATTTGATTTTTTTTAGTTTCTAGCACTATCAGTGCACACCTGGAGATATTCAACTGGCAATAATTTAAAGAGCATTCTCCATAAACTCATGCTTAGATTATTTCTATATTCAAATGACATCTATTAATAGTCCATGCACTTTTTGATTTTACGTTTTTCTATTCCAGTGAAAGTATAAAATAAATTGAAACATAAGTTTTTTTTCGTTTCTAGCACTATCAGTGCATACCTGGAAATATTCAACTGGCAATAATTAAAGAGTATTCTCCATAAACTCGTGCTTAGAATATTTTTATATTCAAATGACATCTATTAATAGTCAATGCACTTTCTGATTTTATGTTTTTCTATTCCAGTGAAAGTATAAAATAAATTGAAGCATAAGTGCTCCATCGATGGTGTAGATTTGAATATGACTTGGATTTATTCCTTTTTGGTTTGAAACTGAGAAACATATTTAGCTAAATTCCTAGAAATAGCAGGTGGTCTGTTTTCAGCAAGGAAAGTCCTGTTCTCACCACAAACTATTTATAAAAGCTCCCCAAAAAGTCTCCCTTTTTGCGTCACTGACATTTTCCTGCATGCCAGAACCATTGGGTGGTTCAGTGTAAATAAATTAGATTTAGGCAAGAATTTCACAAGGAGGCTGGCTTGGAAGATGATATGTTTTTCTCATCTGGTCAATCTGACCTGGGTAAGCTGGACCATCCTAATAAAAACTGTAACTTCTACTGGCTTGTGAAAGTACAACCTCTGGCTTTAAAAAAAAACAAAAAAGGAAAAAGAAATGGAATAGCACTTAGCTATTGACAAGGTAGTAAAAATTTTAATTCTCAAACTAACTTAATTCTATGGGCAAACCTAATTGTAATTCTCAAACTAACTTAATTCTACCTAATTAAAGATATGCCTAAAAATTTTAAGACATTCCATATAAGGGTCCATTAATAGACTGAAAGATCTAAAAAAGAGAATGTAAAATGGATAATGTTAGACATAAAGACATATATGAAGACTTACCACCAAAGAGTGGTTGTTTTTGCAAAGATATGTCAAAAGTTGCAGTTTCACCAGTATCGTACAGCCTATTATATGTTTGATGGCATCTAATATAAATGTGTGGCAGTGACTGTCATAACTTTTAAATGCTTTATGACTAGACAAATAATAAATCAAGTCAGATATGATGAATATGACTGTTTAAGCGATAGATATGCTGAAGAGGAATCATATGTCCAAACTGAATTGGGCAAGAACCTCTATCTTGATCTAATATTTATCAATCTATTTAAGTAACACATCAACATAATCCACCATATTTTACTAATTAAGAATACAACTAAATTATTTTTCAGAGTTTTCTCCCCTTCTTCAATATGCAAAAATCTTCTAATACTTTATAGAATGTTGGGAAGTTGGTACATTGGATTCATCTGCAGTGATCATGCTTAGACTTCAAAGAATGTCCGCTCTCTGTTTAGATAAAATAAAATAAGAAAGCAAAATAAAAGTTACTTAGGAAACCAAAGACTTAAAAAATGCAAAAATTATTTTCTGCCAGGCATGGATTCTAGACTAGCAATCCTTGTGTTAGATTACAAAACTGCCTCATTCTAGGGGAGGGAAAATTGAAAACTAAGAGGACCTCTTCCATTTTCTTACTGCATGCCTTTATTTCAACTTTAATGGATATATTCAATTAGCCCAGAAGAGAAAAAGCTACAGAAGAAGTAAAAGGGGCAAAGAAACAAGAACCAGAAAAACAAAGAAGGGTTGACGGGAAGAAGCAACAACAGCATAAGTGTGTCTGGATCAAGAAAGTAAGAGAGAAGAACCTGAAGTTTTTTCTCATGATCAAAAAACTAGAAAAGTGCTTGCTTCGGCAGCACATATACTAAAATTGGAACGATACAGAGAAGCATGGCCCCTGTGCAAGGATGACATGCAAGTTTGTGAAGCTTTCCATATTAAAAAAAAAAAACAGAAAAGCTGAAAGCACTAAAGAATGGTATCAAAGAATAATTCTCATTTGTATCAGATTAATAAAAATATTTTAAAAACCATCCTATCTATGTCTGCTTGTCTGTCATTTCTCCCTGAATTCTGACAAAGTAGTACAGGACTCTGAAATTATTGGCTTAGAATGAATAAGGAGGGAAGGAAGTGATGTTTTAGACTGCATAAGAAATACTTAGTAAAAACTCTTATCTAAATACTATTAAATATCTGGTATGAAACAACCTGACGTAGGAAATCATCTTTTCACAGCACAATGGGTAATGAAAAAATAGCCCAGACACAAATAAGTTCGAACTATATTTCTACTTACTGTGATAGAGTTGAACTTGATTAATTTGTTCTCTTCCTCATTCATTAAAACTCATATAAATACCTGTATATCATGAATGTATAAGCCCTATATAGCTATATCACACATATAAAGGTAAACAATGAAGTAAAAATATGAAATCACTTTTCGGGGCAGAGGAGGAGTGCCACGTCAGAAATCTAATCTCTTTCTAACTACACCAGCTCATCACAAAGCTAAAAGCTGTTCTCTGCATCCCAGGAGTTCCAGGTGATTGGGTCTCTTCTTTGGACACTTAGGATTGACTGAGAAATCTAAAACAGTCTTTATTGGATTGTTGGGTTATTTGTTTAGGATTTGGGGGCTACACCCAGCGGCACTTAGGGGTTACTCTTGACTCTGCCCTCAGAAATCATTCCTGGCAAGCTCTGGAGACCATATGATATGCAATATTTGATGAAACTTTCCTAGAAATACCCATTATAAGATCTTTGTTTTTTCTTTCTCTCTTCTCTTTTAAATTATTTTCTTTTATTCCCAGACTCCTCTGCTTCTGGCAGGATTATGGGATTGAACTGGGGTCCTTCCTGGGTCAGCTGTGTGTAAGTAAATGCCCTACCGCTGAGCTATTGCTCTAGCACCAAAACTTTAACTCTTGTGGGAAAAAAAGCATTTGGTTTTAACTTTAAAAGCCCTAATGTGAGTTACACAGGGTTTATGAAAATCAACACACATCTGTCCATTGGTCTATCTATTCAAGGAGCACAGTTTAACAACCAATTAAACAATGACAAAACAAAAACCTAACAGGTTATTTGGATAAAACAGGGGGAAAGTAACAGTATAGATTTAACAAATTCTAAATAAAAGGATAAAAAATGTGAGGCTGGAGTGATAGTCTATTGGGTAGGATACTTGTTTCACTCACATGAGGCAAACCCAGGCTTGATCCCAAGCATTCCAGATGGACCACCTGAGTATGGCTGGGTATGGCTTCAAAACAAAACAGAAGGGTAAAAAATAAATTGAGAAAGGTTGCATTTTGTAAAATACAGGGATATTTCAGAGAAAATGCAGGTGTGCTCCTATTGGAAGCGTTTAGAATTTTAGACTCGCACTTTATTTGTGCTCTGGGCGAGAATGGGGTCAATCCAGGACCTGCTGAGTGCTTGAGAACTACCAGGGCTGCAGCCAGCAGTGCTGAGAGAAGAAACATGTGTTGCTGGACCTCACATACCCTGAACATGTGTTCTTCATAGAATGAAGCCTCCACACCCAAATGGCCAACTCAATTATCAAAAGCAACCCAGAAACTGTCTGGAAGTCTGGAATAGCCCTGGGTTGCTCTGCTCTGAAGAGTCTCATTTCCTCCTTCTGGCCAATGCCCTGTCCACGGCCCCCTAGCCCCCAAATCTACTTCCAGCCCCACCCTAGCCCTATCCTGCTTCTGGAGATATCAGACTATGGGAAATCAGCTCCCCCCCCAAAAAAAAAATAATAAAACCTGAGGTTGGCATATCTCCCTAGTTAAAAAGATTAAGTCTTAGAATACCAAGGGCTTGCAAAGGATGCACCCTGGAAAGAAGAAAATAAATAATAAGGCACACACCAGGAAAGAATAGGATGCATAGTTTAAAGTCTTTAGATATCTGCAGATTTGGCCATGTTAAATACCCAGTCTCTGCTCTTTCAAAACCTATTGAATGCAAATGTGCTTCTTAAATGTTATTACTGTCTCAGTCATTATAAACAACAGCTTCTATGTGGGGTTGAGAGAATGAGTTGATGATTAATAAATGGCCTGCCTGTTAGATCTTTGGTGGCTGTCCTGGTGATCTTAAAGCTTGGACAATTCCTGTCTGTTTGTCTTTTTATGTATTTGTTTATCTCATTCTCGAGGACCAGACCCCAGTTGGATGGAGGTTGAAGGTGCCGGTCCCATTGGCATTAAATACCAGTTACTTGTAAGCCTCTGCTGTGCCATTCATTTTTTAAATTTTGTTTTATTAAGGCACTTGTGATTGATAAAGTTGTTTATCAAAGAGTTTTAGGCATTAAAAGTCCAAAAAAAAAAAATCCCATCACCAGTGTAAATTTACTATGTTAAATAGGAAAGAAGAACAAAGAACACTTATATGGTAATTAGAAAAGAGAAGATAAAAAGGCCAAGGTAAACAGGAAAGGAAAACATAATCCTGCCAGAAGCAGAGGAGTCTGGGAATAAAAGAAAATAATTTAAATGAGAAGAGAGAAAGAAAAAACAAAGATCTTATAATGGGTATTTCTAGGAAAGTTTCATCAAATATTGAATATCTAAAGCCAAAATAAAATATTCTCCAAAAAAAATTCTTGGAAGCTAAAAAAAATTCTTGGAAGCTTACAAACATTACAGCAAGTAAAAGTTCAACAGAAACAACACTGAAAAAATAGGTTGTGATAGGGTCTTGAGAGAGGGGAAAAATGCAAACAATGGGTATTTCTAGGAAAGTTTCATCAAATATTGCAAATATAGAGTTACTCTTTAAAAAAAAATTCTTGGACGCTTACAAACATTATGGCAAGTAAAAGTTCAGCAGAAACAACACAAAAGAATATGTTGGTCTCAAATAATATAAAACAAAGGCACCAAAAACTGATCTACAGAACTGAGTTTACTAAGAAGTGAGGTGGGAAGAAGGGAAGGAGAACTAGCGGAGGAAAGATTGAAGTGGGGGACACTCCAGTTGGAGGGGTTGGAACATTGTACAAGAAACCCGTTATTAACAGAATTGTAAATTGTGGTCCCTAAAATGTGGACATTTTTAAATAAATAAAAATAAAATAGCAAAGAAATAGGATACTACAGAAAAGAAAAAAAAAGAACTGATGCTACAAGCACAAATACTTCTATATTCATTCCAGTGCTGGTTTTCTATCATTTCAATGAATTCATTAATAAATTATTGAACATGTTATTCACCCTGACTTAAGATTGAAGGGAAAGGGGGGTTTTAAGAATTTAATATCGGGGGCCGGGCAGTGGCGCTGGAGATAAGGTGCCTGCGCTAACCTAGGACAGACCATGGTTCGATCCCCCGGTTCCCCATATGGTCCCCCGTGCCTGCCAGGAGAGACTTCTGAGCGAATAGCCAGGAGTAACCCCTGAGCGTAACCGGGTGTGGCCCCAAAACCAAAAAAATAAAAAATAAATTAAATAAATAAAAAAAAGAAAGAAAGAATTTAGTATCGGGGCCGGCGAGGTGGCACTAGCAGTGGTCTTCAAACTATGGCCCACGGGCCACATACTGTATTTATTCCCATTTTGTTTCTTCACTTCAAAATAAGATATATGCAGTGTGCATAGGAATTTGTTTGTAGTTTTTGTTTTTACTATAGTCTGCCTTGCAAGCGCTAGTCAAGGAAAGATTGCGACCATAGTTTGATCCCCCAGCGTCCCATATGGTCCCCCCCTAAGCCAGGGGCAATTTCTGAGCGCTTAGCCAGGAGTATCCCCTGAGCATCAAATGGGTGTGGCCTAAAAAAAACAAACAAAAAAAAAGAATTTAGTATCTTTGGTAGGAACAGTGAGTAGATTCTTTGCCTTGTATGTGGTCCACCTAAGTTTGATCCCTGGCATCCCATCTGGTCCTCCAAGCCAGAAGTAATTCTTAAAGAACAGATCTGGAGATAACCACTGAGCCTCATTTGGTATGGTCCAAAAACAAGCAAAACATGAACAAAAAAAATTCACATTAGCTTTTGAAAATAGAATGGAGACGCCAGAAGTAGTAAAGTACATGCCACTTGTGTTCAAGGCCCTGAGTTCAATCTCCAGAACTGCATGCTCACCCCTAGACCTCTAGGTATAGCCCTGTTAGCTCTAATGTACACTCACACTGGGCCAGAATTACAAGTGGCTGATAACCCCAACAGAATTGATATGGGAAGCTTCTCATAAAAGTCAACAGCTTTTTTGTAAAATGAATGAAATTACTTTTAGGAATCATTTTAGAAATCGCATGGGGTGTGAGAGATCACTTTCATAATGCATCTTTTAAAAATTATAAATTTGGGGGCCAGAGCTATAGCATAGTGGGTAGGGCCTTGCATATGACCAACCCGGGTTCCTCATCTGGAATCCCATATAGTTTCCTGAGTCTGCCAAAATTGGTATCTGAGTGCAGAGACAGGAGCAACCTCTGAGTGCTGCTGGGTGAGAGCAAAATAAATTTTGAATTTGAAGATCACCTTAGCATTTTATATGAAATATAAATATTGGATTTGAATTGTTTGGCATGTCTTGTTTTATTTTTATTTGGGAACAGGGTTTGGGCTGCAGACAGCGGTGCTCAGGGACTATTCTTGGCTCTATGCTCAGGAGTAGCAGCTAGTGATGCTCAGGAATATTATGCAGTACTGGGAATTTAAACAAAGTTAAAAGAGGAAGCAACCAACCCATGTTCAATCCACAGCATCTCATGTGGCTCCCCTAAAACTACCAGGAGTAATTCCTGAGTTCAGAGCCAGAAGTTACCTTTGAGTATTTCTGGGTGTGACCACAAGCAAAAACTAAACAAAAATCAGAGAATATTTCAAATTTTGTTTTTCCAAAGCCTAACAATATTGACTTATGTATAAGCACACATTCAGTGTGTGCCTTCTGAATGAATTGTATACTTATATGTATATATAGTAATAATACATTCTATATATAATATATCATATAAAAATTCCTGATATATTATTATCCTGATACTGTATTATAGTACAGTATTCATGTAAATTAACATAAATTAACAAATAATTAACAAAAAGTCCTATATAGATACTACATATAAACTATTGCAATTTATAATTGCATATAAGAGCATATAATACTATATACTATATATTCTATATATATAAATACTTTAAAAATAAATAATATTCCTGTTCAGATCCAAAGTAGTTGAGAAAAAGGAAAAATAAACACTATACTGTTGACAAAACTCAGCAGTTCAGTTTTCATTAAAGGAGACACTATGGTGAGTCAAGAGAGGCCTGAAGCTGGTTAGAAAAAAGAAAGGTGTGTTAAGAAGAGTACCAGGAAATGTATAATGTACACTGCTGCCTGGTCTGGAGATAGGGCAGATATCAAGAGATCTCTAGCTAAACATCACAATTTAATCTTAAGTACTAGTATATTATGTTTATAGGATTTTATTTGTTCATTCCTTCACTGATAACTGTAAAGCAATATTTTCCTAACTGCAAACCTTAGGCCAATTATCATGCAAAATTAAGTTTGTGAATTGCAACCTATACCTATGTTTATATATTCTTAGCTGTAATGCAATTTTTCTACAGATTGTAAAACTATTTTTGTACACTGCTATTTCACTTTTGGATACCTACTTTCATATACTAGGTTGCCAAAGCAAAATATATTGCTCATTGTGTTTTACAGTAAAAGTAGTTAACAAAAAGTTATAGACATAAAGTCTAACCAAAAAGTTAAATAATTATATAACAAAAAGTTATTGAGAACATTTACTATAGGAACAGGTTCTAAGGTCAAATAAATTGGTAAATTAAGCCACTAATAGATGATCTAGTGATTGTAAGTTTCACTTTTCATAAAATAAAAATAATAATATCTACCCTCCATGTCAGTGAAAGAGAAATAAGGTGAAAAATGTAAATATATATAGGGACCAGAGAGATGTCACAGTGGTTAAGGTGCTTTCCTTGCACATGTCTGACCCAGGTTTGATTCCTGACATCCCAAATGGTCCCCTAAGCACTACACGGAGTGATTCCTCAGTGCAAAGCCAGGAGTAATCACTGAAAATCTATAAATATGACCCTCAAACAAACAAAAACCTAAATAGTCAAAATAATAACTGTAATTCATCATTACCTTACTAAACCACAAATCCTATTTTCCTTAATTCCTAAATGAAACCTATGAAGTAATTAAAGCAACACTGAATTTTACAGGAGAAAACTAAGACATTAAAAGTGATATAAAATCTTAATATAAGAGTTTTTATCTCAATGATTTAAAAACATTGTGTAGGTATTTTGAGATACAACCTAAATTTTATTTTTCCAATTTTTTAGGTGGACAACTAGTTTTAGGAAAACTATGAGAACTAATAAAACAATACTTAAACTTGAAAGGATAATTTTGGGGGGAAATCTATTTTAGATGCAAATATAAATTATTCTTTAATGATACCATCAGAAAGAACAATCAAATGGCAACATTATTACTGTGTAGGAAATCACTTGTCTGTATAAAATTAAGCTCAAATTGAAAATTTCATCGTGGGTTGATTTGCATAAAATCAAATTTTAGTTAGATAATTGCATTTTCTCATACTGCAGTATTGGAAGATAAGATTATTTACATAGTTTTTCATTGATTTAAATAAATAATTATGGAGATGTTCTAGAGCTTAAAAAATATTGATTCTTGGCTTTTGTTTAAAGTTTTTACCCAATGCATATCTAAATATTCATTCCTCATCAGATTTCACTCTTTTACTACTTATTTATATATAATATTCTCATTTAATATTTTCATATAATTTCACTCTTTTACTACTTATTTTCATATGATAATTTCATATAATAAAATTATTTTCATAAAATAATACTTATTTTCAAATAATAATACTTTAAGTTTTTTATAACAAGAGATCCGTATATTGTTAACTCACCATATAACAAATTACCTATTTATTTTTTCTTTTCAATTTCAAATCATTGTACTTGCTGTTCTTGAAAGTATAGCATAGATTAACTAAATTAAATAACTTTTTTTTTTTTTTTGGTTTTTGGGCCACACCTGGCAGTGCTCAGGGATTACTCCTGGCTGTCTGCAAAGAAATAGCTCCTGGCAGGCACAGGGGACCATGCCGGGATTTGAACCAACCACCTTTGGTCCTGGATCAGCTACTTGCAAGGCAAACGCTACTGTGCTATCTCTCCGGGTCCAAAATAACTTTTAATATTAAGTGTTTAAATCTCTAGAAATCATGTGGTTTCCACAGTTAGTTATTATTTAAAAAAACAATAATATATTTTGTGGTTAAATAAAATGACGACCTTCTGAAAATTAATTCCTTGTGCCCAGGAGCAATTCTTGGGATTTGGAACATCTTCCCAAAACAGCTTTTTCATTCTGCAAAGGATAAGTGAAACATAGAATTAAAGAAAATAATTTATACTGAAAGTGTTAACAATTATGAAAGGTACAAAATAGAAATTACAGCACCAGGCCTGAATAGGGTTAGATTCATTTATATGCTATCTTGTGAAGATTTTAAGCGAACTTAATAATCACTAAGAACATAAAAATATCCAAGACATATTACATCTGTGTCAAACACTAGTTTAACTTTATCTTGGAGAAAACAAAATATTAATAGCCAGCAAGTGAGTTTCTGAAACAATTTTCATTAGGCTGATTGAACTGCAAGATAAGTCTGATTCAAAAATCTTATCCCGTCTTTTTTTTTTTTCTGGGAAACACAATTTTCTGTAGTGATTTGGTAAATATGAAAATCTAATGCATCTGGACCTGTCAGCACTGAGAGACACTGTATACCTCTATACCATTCCCAAAATTCAAGACCACTGACAAACCAGTTGAGTGCCATGGCCTGCAGATACTTAAACTACAGAGTACAAGCTTTGGATCTGAGTAGATATCCCTACATCCCCAGCACTGCCAGGCATGTCCCCCAAACTAAACAAAGCCAAGTGCTTAACTCATAACTGAAAATAAGTACTCGCCACTATTAAAGTCCTCACTTTTAGGCCCAACCCTAAAAGTTCTTTTGCCATCTCCAAATATATTTTGTCTAAACTTTCCTGTTATAGGCTTACTTATTAAAATTATATCCACACAAAAGCTAGTCCTTCCTTTTTGGTTTTAAAACCACACTCAGGATAAGGGGTTATTGTAGCTCATGCTGGTGGCTGGGATCACTCTCAGTGGTGTCAAGGGATCATGCAATGTTAATGACAACTCTAGCATGCAAAGCCCTGTGAGCTCTATCTTTAAGGTCCCATAAAAGATAATTCTACTTTCTTCCAAGAGGTTGTTGCTGTATTAGCAAAATGGAATGTGGTTTCCTTAAAAATGAGCTTTGGTTTTTTTTTTATGCCACCATAATTGGGCACTGATTACAAATTGAATCCATTTAAAACTTTATTTCTGATTTGGGTTTTAAATCAAGGTATAACTTTGGCTAATATTCATAATACCCAGTGTAATACCTTTGATGTGATATTAGTAATGTTCCAAACAATAAGACTGAAGAGGAAATAATTATTGGCACAATTACATAGAGACCTGCATCATTCTGGTGTTTTTCAATATCATCTGAAAGAGAAGTACAATTTATGTAGTTCAGAAGATTAAGAAAATAAATTAACTTTTCTATAAAAAAAAGAATGGTTGTAGGGGGCTGGGCGGTGGCACTGCAGGTAAGATGCCTGCCTTGCCTGTGCTAACCTAGGACAGACCGCGGTTCGATCCCCTGGTTCCCCATATGGTCCCCCGTGCCTGCCAGGAGCGACTTCTGAGCAAATAGCCAGGAGTAACCCCTGAGCATCACCGGGTGTGGCCCAAAAACAAAACAAACAAAAAAAAGAATGGTTGCTTTTAATTTCATCAAAGATCTACTACACTCATAACATAAAATTTTAAAGGAATTTTTTTAATTTTTAAAGGAAGAAAGAGCATAGTGATGTTTAGATTAATAATTATTCTGTTCAGAATGATGCTATTTGTAATTTAGCAAACCTTTTATCCAGAATTATCAATCAATACCCAGATCTGTCCACTTAAACATTTAAAGTTGTATGATGACATTAGAGAGCTAGCACAGGGGTTAAGGTGCTTGCCTTGCCTGCAGCCAACCCCCATTTAGAGCCCCAATACCATAAATAGATCCCTGAGAATGCCACAAATCGCTCTAGCTAAAAGCCTGGAACAGCCCTTAAGCATCACTGTATTGTCTCTCACTCAAAAATAAATAAATAAATAAATAAATAAATAAATAAATAAATAAATAAATAAAGTTTTTACCAAAAATAACATCTCCCAGAAAGGCTAGCTTACACCTGCCAGTCTCCATCTTATTCACCCCCCAGATGTTTGAGCTTCCTTTCTGTGTTTGAACCACCAAGCATACTTCTAGGTCTTTCTGGGTCTTTCCAGCTGCTCTTTGCTGAAATGCTTGTCCCTTGTATTTGCAAAGATCAACACGGATTTGATAGAGATTGTCATCTGCTATAGTTTGACTTCACTTCCACAAAGAGAAAACCTACTCTAAAACATCATATTTGACTTTGGTCCCTTTCTCTTTCTCTTATGGCATTTCTTTCTACCAGACATTATATTCTATGTAATTGTTTATGACCTGTCATTACAATTTATGTCATTGTTTATCCATCACGCCCAGTACAATGATGAATAAATAATTCCATAATGGTAAAAAATGAGATGTACTGTTAATTCCTACTGCTGAAAACAACTGAATAATAAATGAACTTGTATATTTTCATTCTAAAAGCAAATTAAAATATCTCTTAAGCCTTTGTTAGCATGTTGAACTCAGAGATAATTTGATAAGTACAAAAAATCAAAATTAGTACTAAAAATATGAGACTCAGTGAACTTATATCTATAACTACCTTTCCAGTTTTATATTTAGAGCAAAGAATAATTTCTTTAGATGTACTAAATTAAAATTTAAAGACTCATAAATTTATGCCCTCAAATATAATTTGACATGAATTAGTTTGAAGACTTGCAAGCAAAACTAACAACGCGATATAGTTAATTTTTATAATTATACACATTATTTGATAGTTGTCTATTTTCCATTATTTTGTTCTCCTCAACTTCTTACCAAATTTAAGGTTGCAAGTTTTGCTTGCCTACATGAGAATTTAATGCCATGCTGAATAATTCACTTTCCTCTTTTATAAAAGTTTTTGTTTGTTACTGGGTCACACCAGGCTGTGCTCAGGGCTGACTTGTGGATCTGTGCTCAAGGATCACTCCTGCACAGACACCAGAGATCAAATCTAGGTCAACTACAAGCAAAGCAAACATCCTACCTGTTTAACTATCTCGCTGGCCCTTCAGATCCTTTCTTATTACCATCTTGGAACACACACCCTTACTGCAATCATCCCATGACACAGCTACATGAGACTCTGAACACTCCCGTGATTCCATCAAAAAGAGAACAGTCAATTCACAACATTGCTGCTAAGTAGGAAACCACACATCTCTATTAAAAAAAAACTGAAAGTGAAAAAATTTACCTTGGGTAAAACTATTAATTATCTTTGGTTTCCCCACTCCTTCCATAAACACTGGGTAAAGACTGAATTGATATTTCTCAATGGGAATAAAATGATCTGAAAAGAAAAAAATATTGAAGATCATTCCTATTGAAATAATGAGTAAATCTTTGTAAATTGTTCCTTATATAAGTTTCCTCTATTTCAAAAAAACATAAATTTGTTTTCATTCATAGATTAAAATAATGGTTAAGAAAGTTTCCAAAAATATATGAGCACTTAAGTCCTGCAAGTAATGACAATCATTTTCCAAATAGATATTTGAACCTTACCAAGACATAGAAGATCATGATTTCTCAAAAGTATGTTCCAGTTACAACTTGTTTGGTGGAGGGTGTATGAGTTATTTTATTTCTCTATTCAGGACATTATACTTTATCTCCTCTTCAATGAAGTAAATACCTCAAAGCTATCAAGAGTCCTTTTATGGGGCCGGGCGGTGGCGCTACAGGTAAGGTGCCTGCTTTACCGCGCTAGGCCTTGGACGGACCACGGTTCGATCCCCCGGTTCCCATATGGTCCCCCGTGCCTGCCAGGAGCAACTTCTGAGCGCATAGCCAGGAGTAACCCCTGAGCGTCACTGGGTGTGGCCCAAAAACCAAAAAAAAAAAAAAAAAAAAGAGTCCTTTTATATAGGAATTTATACTATTTAGCTTCCTCAGTTAAAGCAACAAGAATATAAAAATTTTGTGAATTTTTATTTTCAGGTGTTACTCCGGGATCTACACTCAGAAAGTACTCAAGGTGGTGCTCAGGAGAATATATGGGATACTGGGAATTGAACCCAGTTCAGCTACATGCAAAGCAAGTGCCCTACTGCTGGACTATTTATTTAGCCCCATAGCCTAAATTCTTTACCTGGTTCAAAAACATGCCAAGGAGTAACATTCCACAAATCTAGTAATGAAATAAATTTAGTTCTTGATAAATAATTTTTTGTTGACTCAGATGCAAAACTCAAGGTATTTAGCGTAAAATTAAAATGAATCTTTAGGATGATGCTACATAAAATGAGCATGCAACCCTCAGTTTCCCTATTCAAACCTTTTTCAACTTGGAGGTGCTACACCTCTACTCTGTTCTTCAGTCAACCTCTGTGTAAACGGGCTCCCTTTGGAGAGCTTATTCTGCTCTATATTAATAGCTCCTAAAAATTTCTACTTATAACTTGGGACAGTGTTTGAGAAAACAATTGAGTAATAGATGCCAGAAACTTTTTAAATGTATTTTAAACATCGTCAATATTCTCACAAGTTTTAAGTAGATTTTGGGATCAAATTCTATATAATCATTTAAACTATGGATAACAGAATTTGAGAAACAGCTAGGTTTAAAAAGAAAAAAACGCTTGTGTTACATCAAGAGAAAAAATCAGAATAAAAATGATGGGTGATTAAAACTATGTCTAATATTTGCAGCAAAGAAGATCAAATGCTTTTTAATTTGCATTTCTCTGATGATTAGTGATATGGAGCATTTTTCATGTGTCTTTTGGCCTTCTATATTTCTTCTTTGAGAGAATGTCTGTTCATTTCTTTTCTCCATCTTTGGATGGGTTAGGTTTTTTCCCCATAAAATTCAATCACTGCTTTGTATATCTTAGACATTAGCCCCTTATCTGATGAGTATTAGGTGAATAGTTTCTCCCATTTCGTGGGTAGGCTTTGTATCCTAGTCACTATTTCCTTTGAAGTGCAAAAGCTTCTCAGTTTAATGTAATGCCATATTTTTGTTTGCTTCTACTTGCTTGGCCAGTA
>PVKC010017723.1:0-20057 GCA_004027635.1 Crocidura indochinensis | reverse complement strand
ACCCAGGGTCCAATAACCCTCAGAATTCACTGACTGCTTCCTACAATAGCCAGTCATCTGCAGTAGCTCTGCCAGCCTCCAAGACCTCTGTCTGCCATCCCTGACCTCTTGCAGATTTGGGAATATGGGAGGGGAGATTTGGGGTTGATCCTGTTAGTTCCCAGGGGGCTGCTAGGGTAGAGCCACACACATCAGAGGGGCAGCAACTTGGAAGCCAAACATTCTGGCTACTGTCCTCTACCTCAGGTGATGGGTGCACGAATGCACACCTGGGTCCTCTCCTTTAATCTTCCTTCCAGTCACTCACTGTTGGCAGAGCCAGAGTGATAGCACAGGGGAAGGACATTTGCCTTGCACGAAGCCAACCTGGAACCTACCTGGGTTGGATCCCCAGCATCCCATATGGTCCCCTGAGCTTGCCAGGATCAATTTCTGAATGCAGAGTAACCCGAGCACCACTGCCAAGTGGGTCCAAAAACAAAACAAACAAAATGCAGAGTTTTCAAGGAATGCTCTAACTCCACTTGAGAGATGGTTAGCATGGCAGCTGTAGGCCTGCTCTGATGACCCTCCTGAGCTGAGTGGTTCATAAGTGACTAGGGGCCCCGTACCCCTTTCCCCACTGGCCCTGCTACTTCTCCACCCTAATTTCAACCAGGTTCTTTCCCCAGATTCTTCATTTCCTCCATCTAACAGGCAACGTTAAGCTGTCCCCATCCAGAAGTCCCATTTTGCCTTCCCTCTTCATGCCCACACCCTTGGTGAAGTCAGCAATACCACTCCCCTGAGTTACTGCAATCACTTCCTAATTGGTTCCCCTGCCTCTTGCTTGTTCCCCTTAAGTCGACTTCCCAAGTAGTTGCCAGAATGATATTTTGAAAACACAAATCTAATATTGCTGCCCTGTGTGAAATCCTGCAGTGGCTCCCCAATGACTTCAGATGAAGTTCAAATTAGGTTAGTCCTTGCCTACCCTGCTGCTGTTTATCTCTCTCCAGCATCCTCTGTTCTGACCAATGCAGATTTTGCCTCTTATAAATCCCAGTTCAGAGGTACTTGTACCTTCTGGACTATATCCAACATTCTGCTCTGTCAGAACATGCTCCCCACCGTTGCCACTTGAAAACTTCTTTTACATCCTTCCACACCATTAAGGCTGAGTGCACTGGAGCCTTTTCAAACTTCTACCCCCTGCTCCCATGGCTCTATGCACCTAGGCTCTGGAAGCACTAAACTACAAACTTCTTGAGGACAGATGCTCTTACCTAACACATCTTTATGCTTTTCAAAAATCTCTAACTCTTGGTAGACTGCCAACTAACATTGGTTGAATTGAACAAAACTCCAAAGCTAATTAATTTTTCCCTCCTTTTCTACCTCCCATATCACCTTACCCTGCAAATATGTTTGATCATTTTGTCTCCTGGCTTGCTAATCCAAGTTTTTCTTCTCTAATGTAACCAAATATTACATCCCTTCCCTCTTCTTTGGTACAACTGATCTCATCAGTATCAGAAAAACCCAAGGAACACTGAAGGCTGCAGAGTCCTAATTTTAAACCTGTCCTTAAGTCTAGAGATCTCCTGGAATTAAGAGACTCTGGAGAAAGATAAAAGGGACTGAGGAGGGTGGGTGGATAGTGCACTGGGTGCTTGATTTACATGCAGCTGACCTACGGGTATAGCTCAAAAACTAAAAAAATAAGAAAAAGAAAAAGGGGATGGTCAAGAACAGAGAATCAGGAGAAAATTGCTGGCAGAGATCAAGAAACAAGCATAATCAGAGCAGATTATTTTTGGAAAAAAGACTGAGCAAAGGTCCCAATTAATCAGGAGGGATTTGGAGTATGAAGCATTTTACAAGAGACCCAACCCTTTGGGACATAGGTGGAACACTTGACTATTTTGTAAAGCCTATATGCTCTGGGCAGGACACTCAGGAATGTGGTATAACTCCAGCTCCATCTTTATAATAATCATATGACTTTAGGCAAGTTCCTTTGCTCTGTGCCTCAGTGAAGCACAGAGACAACAGAATGATCCATAGACTGGGAAAAGGCTCAAACGGTCTCTGTGTTTGCTCTAGGTTCCATCCTCTGTACTGCTTGGCCCCCTGAGCACCAAGTCACATGTGGTTCCAAAACAGGAAAATAAAAAATGCAAACAACAACAACAAAAAAAGAACGATGGCAGAAAAAAACACAGAGAGATGCTGTGGAGATTTAATGTGTTCTGAAAAGGCCAAAGCAACACTCACTCATCTTGCAGCCATTTAATTTGTTTTTAAGTTTCTGGGCTACACCCAACTGTGCTCAGGGCTTACTACTGGCTATGTACTCAGGGATCACTCTTGGCAGGTTTAGAGGGCCATGTGGTGTGCCAGGGATTGACCAGGGTCAGCTGTGTATAAAGTAACACCTTACCTACTATCTCTACGGCCCCTAGTAGCCATCATTTGTATTAAGGCTGCATCTACATGGCCCAGTCCTGAAAATGGACCTGATCATAGAGGATCAAGTCCTATTTCAGGCCTCATTTATTTGAGCCAAGTAGGTTCTTCTCAGTTATCAGCAGGTGGAATATCCTCAGTGGACACTTAAGGCTCCCTTTCCCAGCCTGACCTTTCTCTGAACTCCCCTCTCTACTCATCTCCCTCCCAGTCAGACTCGGGGCTCAGGGAAACATCTTAGCCGTGTGTAACTACTTGCCTATGCTGCTGCTTTCAACCTCTTCTGGCTAGTAGGGCCTAGGGCTTCCCCATGACTTTATCACTGGGTACCTGGCAAGTGTGGGCCAGAGAGGTATCCAACGCTGATTTCTTAAGCAAGTAAATAAATGGATGCAGAGAATTCTTATTTAGACTCCACTACAATCCTCCTCTCTGTAGCTTCTAACCATCGGACCTACTTTCTCTCTCTGGAGTCACATAAAATGAATCTAATTCTCTTCCATATGACAGTCCTTTAAGTATCTGAGAGAATTATGACATGCCTCCAGAGTCTCCTCTTCTCAGGGCCAAACATCCCTAGTTCCTTAAACTGCTATTTCCTTTCTGCATACAAATGGGCTACATTTTCTCCCTTCTTAAAATAAAAAGTCTCTATCCCATCTCCAGCTACTACTAACCCATTTCTTTGCTCTTCTTTAAAGCAAAACTACACAACAGTAGTTGTCCACACAATTCTCATCTTTTTCATAAAGTCACACCACAAGTCATTATATCCAGCATAAATCCTGCTTTAGGAACTTGCAGAACTTCAACTCTCCTGATGCCTCTCCAACATTTTTTTTGGACAAAGCTTCTTGGAGTTTGCCAGCACCAAGAAGCTACCTCTTCATCTCCCTCCCACATGAAGTGATCTAATCATAGGGATTCATTTATCTAGTTTTACCTTATCTGAGAGGTCAGACCTGGTGGGTTTCAGGGAACCAACCAGATATGGTGCCAGGGATGGAAGCTAGGTAAGCTGTGCATGGCAAGTGTTGTATGGCAAGGACCTGCTGTCCTACATCCCCAGTCCTAATCATAGAACTTAACACTACCTCTACATCTTGGCCAACTTAGATTCTTCAGGCATCATCCCATTTAGCATAAATCTATTTAATTTTTCCACTGGGGGCAGTACTGCAACTCTTAAAAAGTTCAAGTTCAGGGCCAGTGAGGTGGCGCTAGAGGTCAGGTGAATGCCTTGCAAGCACTAGCCAAGGAAGGACCATGATTCGATCCCCCGGCGTCCCATATAGTCCCCCCAAGCCAGGGGTGATTTTTGAGCGCTTAGCCAGGAGTAACCCCCGAGCATCAAACGGGTGTGGCCTAAAAAAAAATAGTTCAAGTTCGGGGGCTGGGCAGTGACGCTGAAGGTAAGGTGCCTGCCTTGCCTGCGCTAGCCTAGGATGGACCGCAGTTCGATCCCCCGGTTTCCCATATGGTCCCCCAAGCCAGGAGCGACTTCTGAGCACACAGCCAGGAGTAACCCCTGAGCGTCACCGGGTGTGGCCAAAAAAACAAAACAAAACAAAAAGTTCAAGTTCATGGGGCCGGAAAGATAGCATGGAGGTAAGGTGTTTGCCTCTCATGCAGAAGGTCAGTAGTTCAAATCCCGACATCCCATATGGTCCTTTGAGCCTGCCAGGAGCGATTTCTGAACATAGAGCCAGGAGTAACCCTGAGCACTGAGTTCAAGTTCAAAACAGATCTCTACCTAGACCCCCAAACCTGATTTCTCTTTTTTTTTAACTTTATTTATCCATTAATTGATTAATCGATTTGCTGTTGGGCCATACCCAGTGGTGCTCAGGGTCACTTCTGGCTATGCACTCAGAAATTGCCCCTAGTAGGCTGGGGACCCAAAAGTAATGCCAGGAATCAAACCAGATCCCTCCTGGGTCAGCCACATGCAAGGCAAACGCCCTACTGCTGTGCTATCTCTTCGCCCCCTGCCCAATCTGATTCCGCACCAATTCATTTTCCCAACTCCTCTACTCAGTTTTCTCTCCTCTCCAGAATCCATCAGGAAATCCCACTAGTTCTCATTTTAAATGAATTCCAGAGATGGATCACAATGCATGGCCTCATGGGTACCCTGCTGCCTACACCCTCACATTTCTGGATTATGAGGCTGCCTAATGGGTCTCCTTGCTCCAGCTTTTTCTCACCACCTATTCTAATACAGTAGTCAGAGGCACTCTGTTTAGTCAGATATAATACCACTGTATTCTACTCAAAACCTATTACAAAGTAAAAGCCCAGGCTGGAAAGATGGTACAGCAAGGAGGGCACTTAGCTTGCATGTGGTTGACCTAGATTGACCAGAGGATTGACCTCAGTACCTTATATGGTTCCCTGGAGTCCCCTTTTTGGGGGGTGTGTGTGGGGAACACCTGCTAAGTTTTCAAAAGCTTCACCAGAAATGCTTGGTAGGGGGCAAGTGTGGTGCTGAAGACTATTTCCAGGGTTTCCCCATTCAAACTAAGGGCTTAGCTCTTGGTGCTATCTCTTAGGCACCAGGACTTTTTCCAGTAAAGAAATTACTTTGCACATGGCTGGCTGGCCTGGGTTTGATCCCTGGCACTCCATATGGTCCCTGGAGCCCCACTAGGAGTGATTCCTGATCCAGAGACAGGAATAAGCCTTAAGCACCACTGAGTATGACCCTTTAAAACAAAATAAAACAAAATAAAATCAAAGAGCAGCCCTTGCCCCAGCCTGAGGCCACCATTCCCAGAGGGAAAACAGTTCCTACCCCAAGGAAATCTAGGAGACTTTAGGGGCAGCTTAATGACTGGTCTGACCTAAGGGACCCTGCTATTCATGCCATAGTGCAGATGACCATGTTAGGCTTTTATCAGTGTACACCCCACAGACACTTTCCTGGGGAGCAGAAGCGGGTGAAATGGGAGGGCGG
Organism: Crocidura indochinensis; assembly: GCA_004027635.1. NCBI lineage: Eukaryota > Metazoa > Chordata > Mammalia > Eulipotyphla > Soricidae > Crocidura > Crocidura indochinensis. Next base: position 14,653 of record PVKC010017723.1, on the reverse strand, counting down.
TAGCACTGTCTATGGAGGCCAGCTCCTCCGTGGTTCCTCAGACACTGACAACTGAAATTCGGAGGCTAAGAGAAACAAAGCCAGTAGTTTTCAGAGCTGGAAGGAAAAACAAGAATAAGCAGTGGGTCCTCTAGTGGCAGAGATGATGACCTAGGCCTGCGCTTTGCTGCTTGGGTGGTTAAGGTCCCAAGGACTGCAAAATGACTCCTTGGAGGCTCAGTTTTCTTTTTGTTTGGCTGGTTTTTATTTTTGGTCCACACCGAATGGTGCTCAGAGGTCACTCTTGATTTTACACTCAGGAATTACTCCTTCCTGACAGACAGAGAGAACCATACATGATGTTGGAGATTGAACCCTACTATAAGCAAGGAGAGCGTCTTATCCACTGTACTACTGCTCCAGGCTCAATACTTAGTTTCTTCATCAATTACAAAGGCCTGTAAAGATGAGATGGGCTAAGCATGTAAAGTGCACAGGGACACTAAAGCCATGCAGATGGCAATCAGTCATAAGGCTGGAAAGTGCCATAAAACTGCTTTTTCTCCCAGCAACGCCAGGGTATTCTCTCACTTGAAGTCAGTCAGGAGCAGGTACTTTCTTCCCAAGAGACACAGTGCCCTGTGGGATCAACCAGCCAGCATGCTTAGTACCCCACTATAACTGGTGTTAGTGAGAACAAGGTTGGGATCCTTATCCCCCAATATTGTGTACCCCAATATTGCTGATTCTCCCCATCAGCAAGGATCCAGGAAAGCAGAAGCCTCCCTAACACTGCTACAGGGTAATCAGGCTATGAGAAAGGGAAGAAGAGATAAAGCAATGTGTATGCAGAGAAAGGGGTTTATTGGGGGCCCCTCAGAGCTTTCCCTGGGGCTCCCAGGGAAAACTATCAACGCTTCCAGACACAAAAGCTCCTATCCCTGAAAGAGAGTGAGCAGACCTCTCCCCAGGTTGGCTCTAAGATAAGATGTGAAAGACTGCACAGACCCCTAATACCAGCCCACAGCCAATCTCCTCAAGCAAGACCCTCACCCTTCTTGTTACTCCTACTCATGTCTCTGATACTTTTCTTCGACCCTTCCTCTGACTTAATCCTTATCGCCAATTGATGGCCAATTCCAATTCTAGATTTTAACTTGTTTTCTCTCTCTCTCTCTCTCTCTCTCTCTCTCTCTCTCTCTCTCTCTCTCTCTCTCTCTCTCTCTCTCTCTCTCACACACACACACACACACACACACACACACACAAAATTTCAGTACTATCAATTCATTATAGGATTGTCTGTGTGAGTGACAACTGCATGTGACATACCAGGAGTCTCTGCTTTGCTTCTTAGATCAGCTGTCCCTCCTTCCTGGGACCTGTATTTCTCTCCAGCATAATTCTTTTCTTTCTTTTTTTGGGTTTTTTTTTTGGGGGGGTCACACCCAGCAGTGCTCAGGGGTCACTCCTGGCTCCATGCTCAGAAATTGCTCCTGGCAGGCACGGGGAACCATATGGGGCACCAGGATTTGAACCGATGACCTTTTGCATGAAAGGCAAACGCCTTACCTCCATGCTATCTCCCGGGCCCCAGTTCTTTTCTTTCTTGAACAGTGGTGCTCAGGTTCACAGTAAGTTGGGTTCACTGAATAGATACATGAGTAAAGAAGTAAGTGAATAAATGAACAAACTAACTGAGAGTTACATCACTCACTAAGCATAAGTAGCAATGGGAGAACTGTCTAGAGACAAGAACCACCAGGGAGACCTGGTCTCTCAACCCGGACAGGAGAACCCCTTGTGCATCAACTGTCTCCTCTCTTTGGAGTTCTCGTTATAAGCAAGCCAACAGCCCTCCAGGAGATAGTTGCCAAAATACAAAGCACCAAACACATCAAAACAAACCAAAAAACATAACAACAACACCCAGAGGTGACAAGCTCAGTTCCCTACAAAGGACAAGACAGACATCCCTGGCCTTTGGGAACCTCCCCTGAGACAGTGCACACACATACACAGGTAGCAACATGGAGACCATTTGAAACAAAGACCCAGAAATAGCAAATTAACACATGACTATACTGCAATGACATGCCCACTCATCCCAGGAACTTGAAGGCAAGGGGAGGCACAACTGTTTGCAGGCACAACCTCTTCAAATGTGAGTCAGAAACAATCTCAGAAGCTGGAGGGAACCATCCTGATGTAGTGACATGGACCTGAGTGTAGTGAATCCATGTGCCACATGCATAAGGCCACCCCCATTCTTCCATCCAGGTTGGGTCCTAGCAGTGCTCAAGCTTTCCACGTGGGTCTCCGTCCACTACTGCTGTTTCTCCACCAGCTAAGAAGTGGGAACAAGCGCTGTAACAAAAGTACAGAGCACATGCTGCACGCCTAACTATTACGATTTGATAAGGAAAAATAAATGGGTACAGTTACAGGGTCAGGGGTAGGAAATCAATTTCCAAGTGGTTTTCCCTTTGAATGATGACCAAACAGTCAAGGCTCCTCCAGGGGAAAAGTTCAATCAAAACCAAGACATAGTCTCTGTGGGCAGAGTCCAACATTTCTGACACAATACTTAGTGAGCTGGTGCTGAGTAGATGCACAGGAAGACCTCAATACTGGAAGGGACCACAGAAGATAACTGTCCCAGCTAGTTCTCTAATCAGATCCTTCATGTTGTCACCAAGTTTTTCCCAAGCTCAGAATGGGATGTTTCTTGCCTTAAGTAGTTCTTTTCTTTCTTTTTTGGGATGTATGTGTGTTATAAAGAACTGAACCAGAGTCGACTGCAAACAACAGCCCTTTCCACAACTCTAGCCTCTTTATGGCCCCCAGGACTCTATCTCTATTATGTTCATCATTTGTCCTAGCTCAGGCCTCACTTACTATTTAGTAAGAACTCACTGTGCTCTGGGTTCTAGATCCTGCAGATACAGCTCTGAACAAAACTAGGAGTAAAAGTTTTCCTATTTAGTGGTCCACTGTAGGAGTTTGTCCACATGGCACAGGGTTTTTAGCTTCTATTCAGACCCATGGAGTCCTATGTGTTCAGATTTCAGTTTTTATGGTGCCCAAGAGCTAAGATCAGTTTCTCCAGTCCCATCTGAGGAAGCAGTCCTGGAAAGAGGAAGAGAACATTTTTTTTTCTTTCTTTTTTTTTTTTTTTGTTTGTTTTTGGGTCACACCCAGCAGTGCTCAGGGGTTACTCCTGGCTCCATGCTCAGAAATTGCTCCTGGCAGGCACGGGGGACCTATGGGGCACCGGGATTCGGACTGATGACCTTTTGCATGAAAGGCAAACGCCTTACCTCCATGCTATCTCCTGGGCCCCGGAAGAAAACATTTTAGAAGGATTGGCTAGTGACAGTCTTTTCTGTAACACTATATTTTCTTCTCATTGTAATACATATTCCTAAGTGACATGTTCTTGATTTACTTCTTGCTTTCTACTACTCATTCCCATCACTGGCCAACCTCCTATGGCTATGCTAAGTAGAGCTTTTTCACTGTTGATCCTCAGACTCTAGAAGAGAACTTGGCAGAAAGCAGAGACTCAGTCAATATTTGCTAAAGTGGGGTGGAGTGACAGCACCAGCAGTAGAGCATTTGCCTTGCGTTCTGCCGACCCAGGACAGACCCAGGTTCAATCCTCGGCATCCCATACGGTCTTCCAAGCCTGCCAGGAGCAATTTCTTCTTTTTTGGGGGGGAGGGGGAGGTCACACCCAGCGGTGCTCAGGGGTTACTCCTGGCTCTGTGCTCAGAAATCACTCCTGGCAGGCTTGGGGGACTATATGAGATGCTGAGGATTGAACCTGGGTCTGTCCTGGGTCGAATGGGCATAGACCAAAAACAAAAACAAAAAAATTGCTAAAGTAACAACTAAATGGGCAATCAAACGAGACTCAAATCACTTAAGGAATAAGCTCTAAGGTCATTTCATAGACCTATTTCTCAAATGTTGACACCTCCCTTGAGGATAGCTCTTCCCTTCTCTCAGCCACGCTGCAGGTCTAAGGGAAAAGCTCCCACCCAGACTCCATCCTCTGAGAAGCTAGTATTCGGGTCTGGGCTGGTGTCTAGTGATACAAGCCCAGGGCACTTTCCAGGTGAGAAAACAGACAGATGTCAAAGCCTCCTAAGCCCCATGTAAGCAATCTACTCTGGGCGCCAAGGACTGATGAGGGAAGAGTAGAGTGGTCTTTGCTGTGGAAACCATGTTTTTAGGACACACAGGACAACAAGTATATATGCAGCTACCCAGGACCCAAAGTGAGGCTACAAGAGCCCCAGTTCAGATTACAGGAGCATCTGGCCTGTGGGCATGGTTAAAGGTGTTGGACAAGAAGGCATGAATTCGGTTAGAAAGATAAGGAATGTTTCAATAACGCACATTTACTGAACATTAAGTTCATTAAGCACTTTCTAGGCACTGATCATTTGATGCTCCCTCTTCCCGTAGAAGAGTAGATCTGATTAAACACTTCCACAGAGAAAGAAGCAGAAATGTAGATAAAGTGACTTGGCTAAGTGCCATGTTGGTAATGCACAGATACCAGGATTTTAGGATTGTAATCTGAATCTATTGCTGTGAGATTTCAGTGGGCATCTTGATCTTGGACTGTGGTATAGTGGATTGAACCCAGGGCATTACATATGCAAGACAAGTGCTGACCTGCTGGGCTCCATCCCTAGCCATCAATGTTCCTCTAGCAGTGATGCTATTCCCAAATCTCCACAGTGACATCCTCTGGGATCTTTTCTTTTTTTCCTTTCTTTTTTCATAATATAGTTGTGGGTTTTTCCCCTCACAATTACAAACTTGTTCATGATTGAGTTTCAGTCATACAATACACAACACCCCTCACCAGTGTACATTTCCTGTTACCGTTATGGGCCAACCTAAGCATGCTGAGGCTAGGTTCCATAGAAAAAAGGTTCACAGAGACTGGATCAATAACACAACAGGAAAGACACTTATTTTGTATGTGGTTATCCCAGGTTCTATACCCAGTACTATATAAGGTCTCTTGGAACATGGCCAGGAGTGATCCCTGAGCACCACCACCATGTATGACTCAAAAGCCATAGGAAATACACAGAAAGCAGAATGCAGCCCAGATTCATTCAGCCCAGTGTTTACTGCCTCCCATAGCTGCACTCGGGTTTGACTTGCCTCACTAGTCTGCTCTCACACTAAGTTTTCTCCACTCACCTCACACAACCTTGCTTCCTTCTCAAGCCTTAGATCATATATTGTGACAGAACCTCAGCAACTGGTTTGTGCCTCCACCAGCACACCCCCATCCTACAACTGCACTGAGCAATGCTTCCAACCTTGGTTCCATGAACCCATCTCTTCCAAGCCTGGTAAGCCTAGGAGCACACAGGGGTGCTTACATTCTGAGCCTCCTGTCACAATAAATTCAAATATGTGTTTGTAATTTTTTGTTTGGGGGCCACACCCAGCAATGCTCAGGGGCTACTCCCAGCATAATGCTGTGAGGGATGCTTTCTAAAGTGTTTGGGGACAATGAGATGACTGAGATAGAATCCTGAACTTTAGGGACCAAAGCAGTGGCACAAGCGGTAAGGCGTCTGCCTTGCCCACGCTAGCCTAGGACGGACAGTAGTAGTTCAATCCCCCAACGTCCCATATGGTCCCTAAAGCCAGGGGCGATTTCTGAGGGCATAGCCAGGAGCAACTCCTGAGCATCACCAGGTGTGGCCCAAAAACAAACAAACAAAAAAATCCTTTAAGATGCAAAGTATAAGTTCCAGTTGAGCTACCTCCTCATTCCATAAATAGGGAATTTTTTAAAGACAAAGACAGAGATGCTGTTCTAACTTCAGTATTTCTGAATGTGGCTGTACTTGGACACAAGATTTTTAAAGAGGTGATTTAGTTAAAATGAGGCCATTAGAGTGGGCATCCATCCATTTTGGAGTTCCCATGAGGAGAGCAAATGTGGACATGTAGTGAGTGACCCACCAGAGTGTGCACACAGAGGACAAAGGACAGAACGGATAAGGCATATTCAAGACAAGACAAGACTTCCAGCCTCCTATTCAGAGGAAAATATATTTTGTCTGTTCAGGACACCTAGCCTGTGGTATTTTGTTTCAGCAATCCTAGCAGACTGATACATATCCTTCACTGTTTGTCAATGCTGGTTCCCATCAGGCCCACTTTTCTTACTCTTCTGTGTAGGAAGTCAGTCCTGCCAGGCTCTAGGTTTAATAAAGAAACTGTCACTTTCATCTCAATACAGGTCCCTAAATGAACTAAACTGTGCTCCCACTGTCCACAACACCTCCAAATGACAGGTTTACTTAGCTCTACAAGTTCACCCCAGTATCTACCACAATGAATCAAAGCAGAAAGTAAATTTTCAGTAACAAATGAAAAAAATACTTTGAAACTAGAATTCCTAGTCGGATTCTGTGCTCCAGGGGGCGCCATTTGCACTGCAGCCTATATTACTGATACACCTAGACTTGAATGTCAAGGCTCATCTTCCTTCTTTACTAAAATAAAGACAGCCCACAACACTTTGAGATTATAGTATCCCTGAATGTTAATTGTTGGTTTTAGATTAGCATTTCTCCTTACCAGAACGTATGTTAGGAACTAAGAGCTGATAGTAAATCTTATGAACGCATAAAATCACCCTGGGAAAACCCACATGCCCTTAGCCCCGTGAACTTCTGTGGAACACTGAAACTGGTGTGATGAAACTTTTTTGATCTGGTTTTGATCTATACCCAGTGGTACTTAGAGGTTACTTTTGGTTCAGTACTTGAGAGTGCTTGAGTGGTCCACACCTGAACTGTCAGGAACCAAAACCAAGTGCTCTGCCATTGAGTCATATCCGCTGTATACAAAATATCTTTTTAGGGGCCAGAGAGATTTTACAATGGGCAAGGCAAACAGCACTTTGTATTCGGATGATCCAAGTTTGACCCCTGGCATCCCATAAAGTCTTCTGAGCCTGCTAGTAATTCCTGAGTGCAGAGGCAGTAGTGACTCCTGAAAACTGCTGCTAGGTATGGTGCCAAAAATAAATAAATAAGGCGGCAGCAGCAAGGGTTAGTACCTCCCAAATGACTGGCATTAGTATATGAAGTGTACCTAAAAATCACTGAAGGGGCCGGAGAGATAGCATGGAGGTAAGGAATTTGCCTTTCATGCAGAAGGTAGGTGGTTCGAATCCCCGCATCCCATATGGTTCCCTGAGCCTGCCAGGGGCAATATCTAAGTATAGAGCCAGAAATAACCCCTGAGCACTGCCGGGTGTGATGCAAAACCAAAAATAAATAAATAAATAAATAAATAAATAAATAAATAAATAAATAAATAAAAAGCACTGTAAAGTCCAGCTTCTGTTTTTAGCCACGACTTTCTAGTGAAAAGCATGAGTGGTTCTATCACAGTGGTCCCTTGAGGCTCTAAGAGGTCCTGAGTTGGTAACACACCACACACACACACACACACAGTGAGACAGGTCTTGTTTTGAATCCCATCGCTGTCATTACCTCTGGGTCTAAATAGATCAGCTAGAAAATAGGGTTAGTAATTTTTATTTAACAAAGCTCCATGACAATTCACCAACTAGGTCAACAGTAAATAGAATACATTGTTGAGTATCTAACATACAGCTGGCACTATATACATATTATTTTCTCTTTTATTTTATTTTCCTTTTATCTCTGGGTCTACCCTCCTAGGGTGAAGAGTATGTGAGGGTAGAGGTTGAGGGGGAGTTTTTTTTGTTTGTTTGTTTGTTTTTTTTGTTTTTTTTTTTAGTTTTTGGGGAAATTGGTCAACTACACGCAAAAAAATAAACTCAGACCTTTTTCATTTGGAGGGGCGGGTCACACCCGGCAATGCTCAGGGATCACTCCTGGCTCTATGTTCAGAAATTGCCCCTGACAGGCTTGGGGGACCATATAGGATGCCGGAATTCAAAACACACAAGGCATGCAAGGCAAACACCCTACCTCCATGCTATCTCTCTGGCCCTGAGGGGGAGTCTTTTTGATTACTCCCTAACACCCTTGTTCCTCCACAGACCAAGGATATCTGAATACAGCAGAGTTCTCTGCTCTCTGCAGTTCCTGTTGCCAGCATCTGAGAGAACAGGTGTAGAAGTAGACCTGGAAAATGGCATCTGGACCTCCCTTCTCTGTAACATGTTTAACCTGAGGCTCAACACCCAAGATCAAGAGGGTTGCTCTAAACAGGTTTCTTTCCAAAGAAAGAGAAAAGTAATGTGCGTGTTACCTAACAGATCCCTTACAAGAGAGGTACTTGTGTCTAGGAGGCAGGACGATGGCTCCTACCAGTTCCAACTTCAATTGCTATATTCTAAGATAGGACAGACACACCCAAAGATGTTTAAAAAAGCATGTAAGAAAAAGAAAACAGTGACAAAAATAAGTATGAACAGGCACACAGTTCAACAAAATTGTTAGGAACTAGAATCTAAAAGCTAGCTTTCTCTAGCAGGCCTCATTTTAAAAATAAAAAACAAATACCTATTTTGGAGGGATGGGAAACAAATGTGTGATCTAAAGCAATAACTTCAAATTAGTGAAGCTCCATGTTACCTAAAAAAGTCTAGCTACCTAGCTGTGATGATCCATAAGGGTCTTTTTCTCTCTATCCCCTATTGACTGGGAAAGTGACAAAGAACTAATAAAACTTGAAAGAAAAATCCCTCACACTTGATACACAGCATTATAAATCACAAATCATTTTCAGATCCATTTTTATAAACATAAATTCAACCTTAGGAAGTTGAATCTCAGAGAGGCCCATGATATATCCAAGATCTTAGTCAATAAGAATACTATGCATTTAAGATCTTCCCTACCCACCCATCCCTACCAGGTCTTGTGACTATTTTCATAAGATGAGCATGCAGGAACACCGCACAAAGTAAAATTTCCAGGTTACTAGATAACAGAGCTGAAATTTTCCTTCAATTTTGAGCATTGCTTAGGATCCTATTAGAGCCTGGGTGTCTGAGATATGAAGAATGCCAACCAAGTACTTGGATTGAAAACAGAATCAAAACTAGGAGAGGAGATATATGGAAAAGTGTTTAATAAAAATGCCGTATTTTCTTCCCATGTTGCCTAGTGATCATTTGTTGAGGACTAAACTAAAAGAATGAAGCTTTGAGTCAAAGATCAAAAATTCTGATTGGGGCGGCATGGGGAGAAGTAATAAAATGAGCTGCAGGGCAGGGCAAAGAAGATACCACAGAGTACTAAAATATTTACCATCTGACCCACAGCTCTGTGTGTGTGTACATATATGTATGTATGTGTACGTATCCACACATCTGTGCACATGTATTGCTATTTCAGGAGAGGAAAAAAATGTCAATTCTACTATATACAAGGGGTATTCTCAATAGTGTATAGAATCCCTCATCCTATGTTGAGGTTGATTTGTAAATACTGGGGGAAACTAGTTAAGGGCACTTTGTGGGGTGAGCAAGAGGGTAATAATTATAACTCAAAACAAAGTGATCTTGAGTTCAGGAAAGGAATATACCACATCGTCAAACTTGCTAGACCTATAAAGGAACCTACCTTTCTATACTTTACCTTCAAGAAACTCTTTCTTTTTGTTTTGTTTGTTTTGTGTTGTTTTTGGGTCACACCCAGTGACGCTCAGGGGTTACTCCTGGTTATGCGCTCAGAAGTGGCTCCTGACTTGGGGGACGATATGGGAAACCGGGGGATCGAACCTTGGTCCATCCTAGGCTAGCTCGGGCAAGGCAGGCACCTTACCTCCAGCGCCACCACCCGGCCCCAAGAAACTCTTTAAAAGAAATTAGGAGAGCCGGAGCAATAGCACAGCAGTAGGGCATTTGCCTCGCATGCAGACGACCCTGGACAGACCCAGGTTCAATCCCCGTCATCCCATATGGTCCCCCCAAGCCTGCCAGGAGTGATTTCTGAGTGCAGAACCAGTAGTAAACCCCTGAGCGCTGCCAGGTGTGAGCCAAAAACCAAAAAATAAAATAAGATAAATAAAAGCTGGAATAATAGCACAGTGGTAGGGCATTTACCTTGCACGCGACTGCCCAGGATGGACCTGGGTTCAATCCCCAACATCCCATATGGTACCCCAAGGCAGGAGCAATTTCTGAATGCATAGCCAGAAGCAACTCCTGAGCATCACCTGGTGTGGCCCAAAAACACAAACAAATAAGCAAATAAAAAAACTAGGGAGCAGAGAAATGTACAAAGGGCTGAAGTGTGCTCAAAGCCTATGGAAAACCTAGGTTTGATTTTTCAGTTCCACTACTGAGCATTACCTGGAATGCTCCACCCAACATCCATTTTTTTTTTAAACTGCCTTCAATACCTTTCTGACTCCTGCTAATTCCAAAGACAACAGGATGGCTTCTCAATTCCATTACACCTATGACATAAAATCCAGCTTCACACATTTATTTAAGTATCTATATGTGCCAGGTGCTAAAGTCAAGTCAATTCTGCCCTCAGGGAGTCCGCACAACCCAGCCTGAGTTATACCTGTCTCCTCACCCAGCCTCTAGTCTCACTGGTCCTCATTTCCTGCTCAGGCCAGGCAGATCTATCCTACATCTCAAACTCTTCAGTCTTTACAGTCAGACTTCACACTCGAGCCCAACAATTCTTCATATTTACTCCAATTTTCCCAGTCAATCCACCAAATACCAAATTGATATTTTGCTTTAAAAAAAAAAAAAACAAGTCTTCCAGCCTTTGTTATCTCTCCTTTATGCAAATATGAGTGCTCAAAAGACAGGGATTCTTTCCCTTCTGGACTCTGGGTTCAGCCCACAGGGGGTTAAGGGTCCCAGGAATTCACAACTAAGCCACAAAGCATTTCAAGATGCCACCCTGTCAGTCAGACTCAAGAGATACTAAGTCCCTGTTACATACAGAGTTCTAAATATTACTCGAGTATCTGATGGGAAAACTAAGGGCTCTAAAAGATTCACTGTCTCACCCACAAGAAAAGGTAATAATAAGTGGTAAATGATTGGAACCAGTTTATTCATTTGAGGACCATACTATGCAGTGCTCAGGGAGTGCCAGCTGTTGAATTGGGGTCAGGGCAAGCGTTTTAACCCGTGTTATCTTTCCATTCCCTTAAAATTTTTAACCAGGAATATTCTCTTAGGCATTAATTTCCCGCTTCATCTCTCAACTCCTTCCCCTATGTCTAAAGACCAAGAGAGCCAAAGAAACATCAGAAACATCAATGGGGAATCCAGACCAGTTTCTAAAAGAATGCAATCCTAGGGCTGAAGCAATGGCGCAGCGGTAAGGCGTTTGCCTTGCACGAGGTTGACCCAGTCAACCCCAGTCCCCCCCACCCCAGTCTCATATGGTCCCCTAAGCCAGGAGTGATTTCTAAGCGCATAGCCAGGAGTCACCAGGTGTGGTCCAAAAAACAAACAAACAAAAAAAGAATGCAATCTCAACTTTCTGAGTTGAGAGTCAGTGAGCATGAGCGAGAGAGCAAGAGTGGGGGGGGGGAGTGAGAGAGATATGCAGGAGATATAAGGGAATAAGTAAAAAGTAATAGAAGGCAACAAAGACAGGAAAACAAAAGGTATGTGCAATGTCATTCAAGTGTAGAACTGAGGGGCACATTCCTACTTATTATCCTATATTAGCGGAGACATCCGACCATTTGTCTCCCATTATTGCTTCCAATTTCCTTCTTGTTTGGGGAACCTGAAGCACAGAGCTGGCTTGTTGATTGGTTTGAGTTTAATTCATTTGTGTAATATCCCTGTTCAGGAGGATGTCTAATTAACACTTTTGTTGGGGGGAATAAAACCTCCCATAATCATTAATGAATGGGGGAGGGGTGGGAACACTTTCCCACCAGGCTGTTTGCCGGCTCCATCTTACAGATGTCTTAATGAGACTGGTCTCAATAATGGGCTTAGAGCTCACTTTGGACTGGGACAGCAGATGGAGCTGAAATTTGATGACACAACGTTTAAATGCTACTTGAGCCAGCAGCATTCACAACTAAAACTGGGGACCTTGACTTTGGGCACACAAATGGACATCCACAAAGCAGAATGCCACTAAGCAAGTAGCTAGAGAAATTCCTAGTATGCATCTACCTACTTTCTAGGTTCCCTTGTTCTTTCTTACAAGGAGAAATAATACTTTGAGTTTGTTATAATTTCACATTGTGAAATGACCTTATAAATATAAGCTCACAGTTCTTTGGGACGAGAAAACAAACTCCATTTACTCAGTACGGAAAGAAAATCCCAGAGATCCCATGTCCAAGATCAAACTTAAAACATACGCTGGCCAGCAGGATAGAACACAGATCTACTGCCGGGTGTGACCCAAAAACCAAAAAAAAAAAAAAAAAAAGAACACAGATCTAGACTCCAGAGCAACTGCCTGGGCTTGTATGAGCTTAGTCTGCAGGAGACTGAACTTATGTGTTGTTCACAAAGTTGTCCCACAATGCTAAAACTCAATAGGGTATAGAATCCCTCAGCCTACAATGGGGTTGATGTGTAAATACTGGGGGAAACTAGCGGAGATTACTTTGTGGGGTGAGCAAGAGGGTAATTATAAGTCAAGACAAAATGATCTTTGTCTTGAGCAGCACTGCCGTAGTCTGCATCTGGTGGAAAAGCCATACAAACTTATATGAAAGAATGAATGGCAATAGGTAGTAGTGAGGATCATTAGCTTTCAAAATGAACCTGGGGCTGCACACATGCAAGGCAAGTGCTTCAACTACTGAGCCGTATTGTTGGCCCATTCCTCAAAAAATTCTTGGTCCCAAGTTGCAAGATTCAGCAAATTTTCCCCCCATATCTTGACATGTTTTCAACCATGAAATGTGGAATACAATACATTTCACGGATTGGGGCCTAGGCACGGGTTTGCTTTACATATGGCTGACCCACGTTCAGTCCTCCTAAGCACCAATTTCGGTTCCCTAACCCTGCTAGAAATAATCTCTGAGCAGAGTTAGGAGTAAATGCTGAGCACAGCCAGGTGTGACCCAATACCAAACCAAAACAAATAAACCAAAAGGAATAGAGCTAGATGTCAGGGAGATAACAATGGGTCAGGAGTGCAGAGTTTCCATGTAGGAGGCTCCGTTTCCACTGTTTCAATCCAGGTATCCACATGGTCCCCCTCAGCAAGATGCTAGGAATGACCCTGAGCACCATCTGCTAAGTACCCCAAATAAAAATAAACTGTCCTTACTACATAAAGACTTTGTAAGAAATGAAGCACATGAGAAGAGAAATGATGGCTAGACTATGCCCAGCAAGAGATCACTATTCACTCTTCTCATGGTTTTTAAATTTTATATCATATGCATTACCTAAAAATAAAGTTAAAATTTTAACACAAATATACTGCTATCATGCTACAGAACACTTTATACATACAATATCATTGATTCTTCCATAAGCATACAAGGTGGATATAATTTTCTCAATTGCATACCAGGTAACCAAGGCTCAGCAAGTGACCTAGTGTTATCAATGTGACTAAATATTAGCAAGCCAGGGTTAAAAGGCCTCTCTTTAATTTCAGCATTGCTGTTGTCTCTCGCTTCCATATTATTAGTGCTCATTTCATTTCACAGAAACTCAGTGTTGAGATCAATTTGATTTATATTTGAGTTGAGTAAATTTTACTATACTGCTACAGGATGGTTAGAAGATTTTCTCTCATTATCTAAATATAGGATTCCCATAACAACTTGCCTTATAATCGACCTACACAGAACTGGCAGCCAGAATACACATACAAGTGTGTATGCACACATTTTTGGGACAGTCAGAGAAGAGAATTAATGGTGGAGACTGGAAGGGCACCCCATGGTCTGGCAAAGCGAAGATGTGCTGAGGTGGCCTGGAAGTTGTTCCATTTGTCCCACCCTAAAGTACACATAACCGTGACATGCACAGTCTTATCGATACTTTGCTGTGGATTCATTGTTTTCCTACTACTTCCTACAAGCCCTGAACAGGCTTGTCCAAGTCAAGAGCCTAGGCAAGGGCTGGGCGGTCTCCTCCCAAAGGCAGACACAATTATGTGCTTAAAAGAGGTTTGAGCAGATGACCACAGAGATAAAGGTCAGTTATCCTTAGAGAAAGAGAAATGAGGTCTCTAGGTAGGTTATTCCTACCAGACAGGGCTGTGAGGTAGAATTAGCAGAGACCTGGAAAGATGTGCTTTCCTGCTTTCCTGACTCAGAGCAAGGGAATCAGGCTCTCTCAGGATTCCTTTATCCACCTTTGAGATGAAGATAATAACACAGACCTATCTCAAGGGCCTGCAGGGAAATGTCAGCAAAGGGATTGTGAAATGCTTAGTAAATTGAAAGTTATGATATATATGCTGAATAGAAAGAAAAGGAGAGGAGTGATAGCACAGCAGTAGGGCATTTGCCTTGCATATGGCCAACCTGGGATGAATCAGGGTTCGATTCCTGGCATCCCATATAATTACACCCCCCCCCAACCTGTCAGGATCGATTTCTGAGCACAGAGCCAGGAGCAATCCTTGAGCGCCACCAGGTGTGGCCCAAAAACAGAGAGAGAGAGAGAGAGAGAGAGAGAGAGAGAGAGAGAGAGAGAGAGAGAGAGAGA
>PVKC010017722.1:0-20063 GCA_004027635.1 Crocidura indochinensis | reverse complement strand
GGTGCCCACTCTGCCTTTTGTGTCCAGCTCCAGGGCAGACAGGCTCTGGAGTTCTGGAACTTCTCCCCCCCCCCCCCCCCCCAGATTCCCTGGAGTCCACAAGACCACACCACCAGAAGCCTCTTACGCCAAGCACTTTGGCCAAGTCTTCCTGTTGGCACTGGCTAGCTTCCCGGGGTGCTAGGCCCACCACCAGCTTCTCTTCCTTGACGGTTTTCAGCTCATATTGGTTGTCGATCTGCAAAGCAAGCAGGGACAAATCAGCACGGAGAACCTGAGCATGGCCACCTGGATCCTCACTGAGTGCTTAGAGCCTCATTTCAAAACTGAGCTCTTGGAAAGTCCCTTGTATACCAACACCCCTGAAGGAAGTTGCCTCCTAAGTTTGTCTTTCTGTTAGCTTTATAGAAATGGCACTTTCCATCTACCCTCGGCTGTGATTGGGGCCATGTAGTTTTCCACCCAGAGCTCCACTATCATGTTTTGCTTCTATCTCATCCACCACTTATAGATATTTGGCCAATAGGCTCTTGGTCCTGACTCTTGTCTCTGTGTTTGTTCATTATTCTTTTTTTTTGTTTTTTGTTTTTTGGGTCACACCCGGCAGCGCTCAGGGTTATTCCTGGCTCCATGCTCAGAAATGGCTCCTGGCAGGCATGGGGGACCATATGGGACACCGGGATTCGAACCGATGACCTTTTGCATGAAAGGCAAACGCCTTACCTCCATGCTATCTCCTGGCCCCCCCCCCTTTTTTGTGGTTTTTGGGTCACACCCGGCAGTGCTCAGGGGTTACTCCTGGCTCCATGCTCAGAAATTGCTCCTGGCAGGTACCGGAGACCATATGGGACACCGGGATTCGAACTGATGACCTTTTGCATGAAAGGCAAACACCTTACCTCCATGCTATCTCCTGGCCCCTGTCCATTATCCTTATTATTTTTTATTTGCTTTGGGGCCACACCTGGCGGTGCTCAGGGGTTACTACTGGCTCTGCCCTCAAGAGTGACTCCTGGTGGTGCTCAGGGGAGCCTCTAGGATGCCAGGGAATTGAACCCTGGTCAGCTACATACAAGGCCAGCATGTTAACCGCTGTTCCATGGCTCTAGTCCCATCACTTATGTTTTGAAAAGAGCTAATCATCAGACTCAGAGCTCACAAAACTGAGAGGGCTTGGCTACAGGACTTCGTGCTTGTCAGCTCTGGAACCCTGAGCTCTGGGGCTTGGAGATGCTCTGACAAGGGTGTAGCATTCTGCAGAGAGTGCCCCTGCTAATGGTCCTGGTATTACTGCCTGGTCCAAGAGACCTTGGTGAGAGCAAAGAAAAGGAGCATGAGCGAGCAGGCAGGTTTAGGTGTTTCCAGTCTGAACAGGGGCTGTTAGGGCTGGGCTGGGGAAAGAAAAATCTAGAACCAGGGAAACAGATTCTGTGTGCCCCCATGTTCCTCGTATGTGATCCCCGGTGTGATAAGGATCTGGGCCAGGGGGTGGGGTTCTGGGAAGGAGGAAATGGGCAGCTTTGAGAGGAAGGACAAGTTCTTCTTCCTTTCTGAGTCCTGGGCTCCTTCCTTGGGCAGCAACACTGGGATAGGAGCACTGCAGGCAGCTCCCAGCTCTCTTAGGCCCCTGGCACCTAGAGACGGCTTGCACTTGCCTTCTTGCGTGAGACTCACCAGGGAACGGTGAGTCCTGCCCCAACAGGAGAGAGCTGCCATTCATTCCTGCTCCAGCCTAGTCCCAGGATCTCCAAGCAAAGCTGGGGGCTTTTTCTGGGGTGGCAGGAACAACAGGAGTCCCAAGAGTGACTGTGAGGTGCAGTCACCCCAACACCCCACATCTCTCAGAGGTAAATGCCTAAAGGTCCCAACATTGCTGCCACTGCCCTGCCCTGCCCTCATACCACTTGTCTCACCCTCCGTGCTGGTTCACCTGTCCCTCTGTCAGCCTCCTGGGAACCAGAAACAATGGCCCTGCCCTAAGTCATGGGTAGCACAAGTGAGAGAATTTCAAAGACAAATTGGAACCAGGATGAAGAAGAAAAAAGCAAGAGGCCGAGAAGTACAAGAAGTACTCTAAGTACTTGTAGTATCACAAGTACTAGCACTACTGGAAGAAGGCTGGCCTGGCTCCCTCCAGGAAGGGGCTTGTGAGGGCAGGGACCCAACTAGGTGTCCTGGGAAGGGGCCAACAAATCCCTGGACCCTGAAAAGGCAGGACCGTCTCCTGCAATGTGCCCGGGACCTTCACCCGTCTTTCGTGGCCTGAACCCTCACATGCAGGTAGCAAAGGGGTCCAGGGTACACAGGACATACAGTTAGTTCATCAAGCTACAAACTCAGCAGTGTCCCCCACCTCCTACCTTTGCCTGCCTTCTGGGGGTCCAGGAGACTTGCCCAGAACTGGGAGTACAGACACAACTTTCACCCTCTCCACGGTGACTGCAAGACCCCATAGGTACATTGGCTCCTCCTCAGGTGCTCCTGCCTAGCACCTGTCCACAGTGCTATGGCCCTTCCAGCCATAGATTCCCTGATGGAGCCTGGGGTTTTGCCACTGTGTACCCACACAGAGAGAAAACGGGACTTGGGTCTGCCCGTGTATGCATGCTTCCAGCTATATTCCACCACACACATGACTACTCTGCACACAAGCACACATATGGGAACACACTTCCACATGTACTGCCCCACCAAGAGGGGTTAGAGAACCTTGAGAGCATAAAAGAGGAATCCCCAGGGAAGAGGTACCAGAAGAACCAGAAGTTCTTGCTCTGCCTTCAAGCAGGGAGGTGGATGGAGTCTGGGACACATGGGATGGTGTCCATGGTGGGACATCTAAGTATAGGAAAGAGGCCCCTATCAGGATGTGGGAGAGGGGTACGATGCTTCCGGGGTCTCCTGCCCCACAGGGAGAAAGAGGAAGGAACCAGAACATCACAGGGTAGCAGTGAGGGTGTGATAGCCCCAGGCCAGCACCTCCTGGGTGCTTGGATGCCAGGATTAAGATGGGAGGTGAGCACTGCTGGCTGAGTCCCTGCATGGAGTACTTACAGGGTTGAGGAAGTTTTTCACAGCAAAAGAAACTCCAGCTTGGAAGTCACTTGGACCTGCAGCTTGGTGGGGTAGTCTTGTGCAGATAGGAATTTAGGGGTCCCCCAGGAATTCTGGGTCATATCGTGCCCTCTGCATACAGAGTCCACCAGAACTTCTAGGTGTGGCCCCCCGCAAAATAAAAGAATCATCTCTTGGAGGGACAAGTACTAGATAGATGACCCTGTGCTGAGGTGTTCACCTGGCTCTGTTCTGGATAGATGCAGCACAGCAAGAGGTGGGAGCACTGAGTGTCAGGTTGGGGGTCACCTGTCCGATCCCACACTGAGTCATTCCACTCGGGTCGGTGTGTAAGCAGTGAGCTGCCCTGTGCAGTCTTTGCAGAAACCATATGTAGTCTACACTCGAGAGAATGTGGAGTTTGCTCATCACCACAAACAAAGGGCAGGTCACAAGGCAGCAACCAGGTGAGTCAGGACCACCCTCCTGCCCACTAGTCTGGTTTCTGCTGCACAAGCAGCACAAGTAGCACAAGTTGCTGGTCTATGCTCCACAACCTCCCTGGATCCTTGGCACATTCTTGCTGTGGTTTGTGGAAAAGAACAATTGACTCCCCACCCAGCTCCTGAGAGAAATGAAGGGGGGAAGGGGAGGGAACTAGTGAGAGCTCTGGGTTCCTGATGGAGCAGAAAAATGACCATCCAGATCTGGGGGCTAATCAGTG
The DNA here is from genome assembly GCA_004027635.1 of Crocidura indochinensis. NCBI lineage: Eukaryota > Metazoa > Chordata > Mammalia > Eulipotyphla > Soricidae > Crocidura > Crocidura indochinensis. The sequence goes on along the minus strand of PVKC010017722.1, from coordinate 16,288 downwards.
GGCACTACATGGTGTTGCTCAGAGACTCCAGTGTCCATGGACAAGTGCCCCTCTACTCCCTCTGGGATGTCTGGGATGTGTCCGGCCACACCTCTGTAGGATAATCCCGGAGCCTTCTGGGAGATGCCAGGGGGATGGCTCTGAGCCAGTATGCTCCCAGGAGCTCTGAAGTCCTGACCTACAGGGTCTAGAGCTGTTCAGCACTAGCTCAGGATTGAGACATGGTGTGGCGGAGGTAATGCATGCACATACATGCAGTCTTTATATGCACATACATGTGGATGTATGCAGAATACAGCCTAGACATGCACACATGCTTGTGACCACCTGGCTTCATGAGAAGCTCAAACATGTCAAAAACCTCCCCCAATCCGCCCAGAACCTCGCTGTAGATGCTGATCTTTGCCCATGCTCAGTGTAGTGGCATTTTTGCTGGATGATTCTGCAGCATGGGGACTGCTGTGTGCTGAGTGGTGTTCATGGGAGGCAGAAGGATGTATGTGTGTGTGGGGGGGTATGTGTGAGGTTTTGGGCTCTGTGCAAAGCTTGAGCTCTGGGGCTGCAGTGAAAGCACAGTGGGGAGTGTGTTTGCCTTGTACATGGCCAACTTGGGTTTGATCCCCAGCATCCCACAGGGTCCCCGAGCCAGACAGTAGTGATTTCTGAGTGCCGCCAAGTGCTCTCAGAGGTTGTGTCAGTCACGGGTGTCCCAATTCCCTCATGTCCCTGTTACTCTCCTGGATAGGGGCAGCACAGCAGGCATGCCTCATTCCAGGTGCTCCCAGAGGTGGGGAGCACAGAGTCTAAGGTTGGAGGCCACCTGCACAATCCAACACTGAGTCATTCCACTCGGGCCAGTGTGTAAGCAATGAGCTGCCTGTGAAGTCTTTGCAGAAACTGTGTGTAGTCTACACTCGGGAGAATGTGGGGTTTGCTCATCACCACGTACAAGGGGCAGGTCACTGTTCTTGGGCTTGGGGGCTTCATCCTGTAATCCATCCTACTGCCTTCCCACCCACTTCTAGAAGCCTCCATCAGTTCAGTCCTGGCCTGCTCAGTCTCTGCTGCTCCTGTCACACTGTCCTTGGGCAGTGGCTGGGATCAGCCTGTCTCTAGGTTAGGAATGTGGGAGCATCTCATGGGCCTGGGAGTGGGAACAAGGATGCAGGTCAGCAGACAGTCTGCAGGGAGTCCTGGGGCTGGCCCACTTGTCCCTTGCAGTGAACAGGTAATTCTGGTCCAATATTCATCCAGGTGAGTCAAGCAAGAAAGCTCATCAACCCAGACTTGCGTCATAGGGGGTACACCGTTGCCCTGGGAAAGTCTGGGTCCCACATCAATCTTGGGACTCTGTACCTGTCTTCCTATGTCACAGTGGGGCTCTTGAGGGTCTCTGTCCTGTCCCGTTTCCCTGGCCCCAAGGCCCTCATGAGACTAGAGGACAGCTCAGAGGTTCAAAGTCCCCTAGTGCTCCAGCCTCTGCTTCTGTGACTTACCCCAAGACAGTCCATCTCTCCCAGAACAGTTCTGACCTGCAGGCCTGTCCTGTCCAGGGCAGAGTGTCCTGGGAGCTCAGGGCAGTGTTGAAAGAGCACTCTGGAGTATCCAGCAAAAGACGGAAAAAATTAGAAAGGACATATGAAAGACAGTAGAGCCATGAATGACCTCAAACTCTGACAGATCACAGTGGAGGTACTGAGGTGGGAAAACTCTAAGGTCTCAGTCTCTAAGGTCAGAAAAACATCTACTTAGTCCTTGGTACAAACATATTCACTCCCTCTGACACACACTCACTGTCTCACACACACACACACACACACACACACACACACACACACACACACTCACATGTTCTACACAGACACTTGTTCACATTCTCTCACACCCACATATACACAAGTCTCACACTCACCCACAGTCTCTGCCACACTCTCCCCCACACTTTCACACTCTCCTACACTCCTCCTCGCACACAGATGCGAGTCCCAGCCCTCTCCTCCTCTCTTAAACTCCGAGTATTTCGGGGCCCGGGAGATAGCATGGAGGTAAGGTGTTTGCCTTTCACGCAAAAGGTCATCGGTTCGAATCCCGGTGCCCCATATGGTCCCCTGTGCCTGCCAGGAGCAATTTCTCAGCATGGAGCCAGGAGTAACCCCTGAGGACTGCCGGGTGTGACCCAAAAACCAAACAAAAAAAAACAAAAAACAAAAAACTCCGAGTATTTCACCTCAAGTTTTCCAGCTGCTTTTTAGGGTGAATTTTGTATTTCTACAGGATGGCACAGGCCTGAGTGGGGAAGCCCTGAAGAAGCATGAGCCCGTAGGCTTGTCTCCTTTTAGCCTGTAGTGGGTGGGTTCTCAGCTCAAGGGACCCCTCAGCATCACTGCTAGAAAGTGAGATTCCTTTGGGCTTCCTGCCCACTGGGCTGCCTGTGTGAGTGATCTCGGCACAGGTTGTTTCAGAAACTGGATCTGAGCACTCACAGCAATGAAGAGGAGAGCTCTGGGGGGCAGAAGCCCCTCAGTTTCCCTGAGACGGCTTCCACTGCTTGCAGATAGATTTGATCCCAGAGGTTTCTAACAGCTCGCTGTTGGAAGACAGTTGCAGGACAGGCCGGTTTGGCTGTGCTACCCTGCCGTGTCACCAGCTCTGAAACATCCCCAGAAGCCTGGGTCCCCTCTGTGAGAAATGGAGCCCCAGTTCCTGAGGGTCTAGGTGTTCTGGGGTGCCATGCGGGGTCCCAGTGCACCCCCCAGTCTAGCTTCACTGATCACCTGCACAATGGGCTCACGTTGGGGTACAGGGACCCCCCCACCCGCTTCCTCCATGGAAGGACCCGAGTGGACCTGGCCCCCCCCAGCGCTCCCAGTGGGGTTTTGGGGTGAGCCAGGTGGAGAGTCGCTCGCCAGCTGGTGGCCCAGACTCACCAGAGTTTCCAAGTCGTCCCTGCCCAGCCGCTGGTATTGGGGTGCGGCGCGCGCGAATAGGGACCGCAGGAACTTGGAGGCGCGTCTCTCCACCATGGTGAGCGGCAGAGGCCCCGCAGCCCCTTCCCGCAGCGGCCTGCAGCGCCGCCCGAGCCTGGGGCCAGGCCAGGTTTCCAGGGTGCCGCGTACCTGCCCGCCCAGGTGAGGCCACGCCTCGGGGCGGGACCCCGCGCCGCCCCGCACCTGGCTGGGCCCTGGTCCCCCCACCTGGCGCCCAAGCGGGTTTCAAATGCACTTTCTCCGGCTCCTCCCTGACTGATCCACCTGTTCGAACTGGCCGGGAAAGCTGGACTTTTTGTTTGTTTGATTTGGGGCCACACCCGGCGATGCCCAGGGCTTTCTTCCGGCTCTGACCTGAGGAATCACTTCTAGCTATGGGGAACCAGGGATCAAACCCGGTCCCAGGCAAGGCAAATACCTCCCAGTTGTGCTATGGCTCCTGCCTCCAAGCTGGGCCGTGGGGTCAATCCTGGGACCCTGACTCGCGGCTGTGTATCTCTGGACAAGCCACATACATGACCTCTCTGGGCTCCTGGTCCCTTATGGCACGAGGCCATGACAACCGCTGCAGACAAGTGGTGGGCATGAACTCCACGATTGTTGGGGGCACGTCAGGGCACTCATTCCCCACACACACTCCATCTGCAGTGCCTCCCACTGGGGGCCTCTGGCAGACTCTGGAATGCTCACTGCCTCAGCTCCTCTGGCTGTTCAAGTGCAGTGTTTCCTTGGGAGATGGAGAACATTCCGTCCGGCATAGGAAGAACTGGGGGTGGGTGTGGGACTGGGATGAATAATGTAAGTGGGTACCACCTACTATCACTAGCATCATCATCACTGAAGCCACAGGAACATACTAGGCTCAAGTGAGTGGGGCCAGAGAGACAACATGCAGCCTGGTCACCCAAAATGACACCCGCTCCCCCCAGCGCCGCCAGGGATCACTCTTGAACACAGAGTCAGAAGTAAGCTTTGGAGGTGTACCACCAGTACCACCTCCAAAAAGGAACCAAACAGACGTATGTGAGGGTGTGCAGTGTAGATGGCTCTGCTATCCATGGAGGAAGCGAGGGACCAGGTTCTGGCTTCATCAGAGAGGACAGGAGCCCTAGCAAGACTTTTCGTGTGCCTGGCCCTTTTTTGTGTCTACAAAGTGGGGTCACTTCTGGCAGTATATCTAAACTATTTCCTTCCCAGTTATTCTGTTTGGCCTGAATCTTCACCTCTGAAGACCCAGGCTTCCCTAGAGGTGAGCTCCAACCCCCTGAACACCACATGCATTCCAGCAGTCCTGTCCATTTTTTTCTTTATCTTTCTCCCACTTTTGATCCCACTCATGCTCCACCTTTTCCAACAAAGTTGTGATGGAAAACAGCCCAACTCAGGACACGCCCCATCCGGCTTTGAGGTTCAGGTCCCTGCCTTGCAAACAGGCACCCCTCCCCTCTTTCCCAGGGTGTTAACACCCTCCCTATATTGCCAAGTGCCTAGGTGTTACCCACAACCAGCCATTGGCACCGCCTTCCCCGGGGGGGGGGGGGGGGCAGGTCAGTGAGAGCAGTCAAGCTACCAGGTTGCCTGAGATAAGTGGCCTTTCCCTCCACTCCTGGAGGCCAGTGCCTGGCAGGGATGTCAGCAGATTGGGCAGGGTAATGGGTTGAGAGGAAGAGAGGGGTGACTCTAAGGAGCAGAACAGAAGTCCAGGACTGCCCACAAGGTCAGATCACAGGATGGGAAAAAGCCTGAGATTGTCCCAGTCCTGCCCAGTCCTGCTATCTTAGCTCCGCCCTGAGTGGCCTGCTCTAGGGTTAGGTGCTAGCAAGGTGCAAGCTGGCTGCGTTGGGAGTGATAACACAGTGAGGAGGGCATTTGCCTTGCACGTGGCTGACCTGGGTTCAATCTCTGGCATCCTATGCACCTCCAGGCATCCAAGCACCTCCAGGAATGATCCCTGAGTGTAGAGTCAGGAGCATCACCAGGTGTAGCCCTCACAAAAAACAAAAGGAGCAAGTTGGCTGGCCCACAACCTCATCTTGTCAGGGGCTGGTCACCAGGCACTGTTTTTGGCCAGATCCAGGTTGGGCTGCGGCAGTCAATGACTCTACTCCTTAGACTCCTGGTTGGGCTGGAATTCTCAGTCAGAGCCCACGTAAGCCCATACCGTGGCTGGGAGTAGCTGTGCTGGGACCCTGAAGCTCTCTTGGGTGAAATTTGAGCCTATTGGACACTGTGTGTCAGAATGTATGTCAGAATGTCAGGTGTGAGCCTTCCACCTGCTCTGAATGGCCAAGATATTGGCTATGTCCTGTGTCCTTCTATCCTATGGCCCCCTGCTAGAGACCTCAGTGTCATTGTCTTCCTTTGGGCATTGGGAACGTGTCTCCTCCATGTCTCCACCCACTGTGTTTCTCACGATCTCCTATGCTGCAGAGATGCTGAGAAGTCTGCCATCTCCCGGTCTAGTTGGTTTCCTGGTGAAGCCCCTCGGGTCAAAACAAAGATCACTTGGGGTGAAGTTGCTATATCATTGGTGAGAGCTTCACTTTCCTGTTAACGTGAATAAATGGTATCCCAGAGAGTCCCCGTTGTCCCTGTTATTCCTGCTTAAACCTGCTCCGTTCCTACCAATTGTCTCATTTTCCAGTGATTTGTTTTAGTTTAGTTTGGGGGCATACCCAGCACTACTCAGGGGTTACCGTGGCTCTGTGCTCAGGAATCACTCCTAGCAGGGGACCATATGGGCTGCTGGGGAATGAATCTGGGTTGACTGTGTGCAAGGCAAACACCCTTCCTGCTGTCTATCATTCCAGCCCTTTTTCCCCCCTGTAGGTCTTTATCCATTAAGTCCTAGAGTTGGGACTGAGGGATAAATCCTGGCCTTGCATACAATTGAGCCTAACTTAATCCCAGCAAGGCACATGATCCCCACACCCCCCAGCACCATCAAGGGTCACTTGTGAGCACAGAGGGGTTAAAAGCTTCCAGTATCGGGAGCCGGGCGGTGGCGCTGGAGGTAAGGTGCCTGCTGCCTTGCCTGTGCTAGCCTAGGACAGACCACGGTTCGATTCCCCGGTTCCCATATGGTCCCCCGTGCCTGCCAGGAGCGACTTCTGAGTGCATAGCCAGGAGTAGGAGTAACCCCTGAGTGTCACTGGGTGTGGCCCAAAAAAACCAAAAAAAAAAAAAAAAAAAAAGCTTCCAGTATCACCAGGTGTAATCCTTCCATCTCCTCTGTCACCTCCCCTCCCCTTCCCAGATCAGAGGGTCCCCTCTGCAGCCGTCAGACCAGACAGTCTGCTGGGACATGCTCTGCAGGGGTTGGAGGCTGCAGTGAGCTTTGTGACTGGCAGGTATGGAGAGTGTAGGCCCGAAGCATCCAGGCTTTCTGGAAATATCAGCTCCAGTGCCTTGAGCAACAAGTCCACACCCTGGGCCACATCCACTCGTAGGACAGGAGGCACCAGGGAGGCATCATTCAGTGCCCCAGTTTATTGGCTAATAAATGGCACTTGAGAACAAGGAGACGTGTCTGGAAGCATCATGTGAGGGGACAGCTATATGGAGGGCAGGGGTGTGAGGATAGGGGTTTGGAGACAGGGGTATGGGACAACTCCTGTTTGAGTTTCTAGGAGATAAAACATCCTTGATGTGGCACCCAGGGAGGAAGAGTCAGCTGCACCCATCAGAGCACCCCAGAGCATTACCCTCCCCTGATTCCCGAACCAAATCTTATTTGGAAAAGGTGGAATGAAGGACCCATGCTAAGCCACCTTGGGTGTACCAGGACCCCCAATCCAGTGATGTGTCCTCATAGGAGAACACGTGGACAGACAGAGGCAGCCCCACTCTAATATGGGGACCTTGGAGTGGAATGGCAGGAAGGAACCTCCCCTTTTCTATTAAGCTTTTCCTTCTGAGAGGCCTATGCTTTTACCCTTTACACTCACCTCTTCACCCCTCAACCCTCCACCCTTCACCCACAGTTTGGCATCCAATGACAAAGCCCCCTGCATTCCAGACATTTCCACCTTCCCATCTCCCCCACTGGGCCTCAGGGAGAAAGAAACTTGTCACAGCCCCAGAGGCCCAGTAGCTCCTGCAGCTCAGAGCCTGTCTGCTTTTCCTCCCTGCATGCCTTTGGGGAATCTGCTACCCTGGGTGATATGTGCTCCTCCCCACTGTTCCCAGGGTGCCTTCATGGCCCAGCTGCCTCTCTTCTCCCTGCCTGGAAAGTGCCTCCATCTTCCCAGCACCCCTGAGCCCATATCAGCTTCTGGTCATGTCTGATCTTTGTTCCTCTAGCTGGAAGCTGCGCCAGTTTCCATTCCCCACTCCACGGGGACCCAGAGGTCCCAGGTCATGTTTCTACTGGGCCCCAGCATCCAAGGGCACACTTGGGGAACAGAGCCTTCACCCATAGTGCCTTTCACAAGCTTCCCTCTGATGGGCAGTGCTGAAGCCAGAGTCACTCCAGCCAGCACAGGCCCAGCTGGGACCCACAGCACAGGCAGAATTGCACCCACCTTTGCACTCGTCCAGTACCAGCTCATCCTTGAATAGGTGGGAGGCACAGGGAGTCACTTATGCCTGGTCAACAGCTAGGCAGCAGCAGAGAAGGGACTGAAACTCATTGCATGAGGCACCAAGCCTGTTCCTCACCACTGTGCTCCTATTCCTCCTTGTCCCTCTTCATGGCCCTGGTTCCCCTTCTACCTGCATGACCTGATCACCACTTTCTCTTTCCCTATACATCCTTATCACCCAAATCACTGCGTGCCCTTTCCCTGGATGGTTCCCGGTTCTGGCAGGTTAGACTCCTGACTCAACGCATATGGCTCCCAAGCACTGGGGTGAGACTCATTGCTGAGATTGAATGTGTGGGGTGTGGAATGAAATGTGGGGTGTCTTCCTCTGCAATGAAAGGCAGGCAAGCTGGTCTGGGAAGACACCCCTGGGGACCTGTGTGAGCAGATGGTAATGCTCATGCCCCTCTTTCACCAGTCTCCTCTCTCTCTCTCTCTCTCTCTCTCTCTCTCTCTCTCTCTCTCTCTCTCTCTCTCTCTCTCTCTCTCTCTCATCAGACTTTCTGCCTCTGGCCCTGATTCCCCAGGGTGCTGATGACTCAGGAGTTCCCAGAAGGTGAGGCGGGCACCTGCATGTCCTGAAATTTCCACCTGCTGGTTTCACATAAAGACTCACGTAACCTGCTGTGATGTCCTGGGCATTCGGCCTAGGAATCCAGACTCCAGGAATGTGCGGGGGACCAGGGAAGAGGTGAAAGGCGAGCTGGGAGGCCTGAGAGAAGGAACACGGGGCCATGTGGACAGTGAGTGATGAGTCAGTGGGATTCAGTTGCCTTCATCAGACCATGGGGACCAGGGAGGGCCCATGCCCACTTAGGACATCTTGACTTCAGACAGAGGCTCTTGGCAGGCAGCCCATGCCAAGGGCACCAGGGCCACCCACATCTGGAGTCGGTTTTGTTCCTTAGGATGGGGGTGGGTGATACTGGAGTTTGATGGGTGCAGGTCAGGGATGATGGTCAGGATTTGGGGGCACCACACAGAATGACTCCGACAAGCCTGTGAGTACAGCCAGAGACAGATTTTCCTCAATAGGTAAATGTTCTCGGGTCTGAGCAGAAACAGTGTCACGACCTCCAGGAAGCCCCATGACAACACCTCTACTGTCCACCATCTGGATTGAGCCCAGTTGCTTATCTGGCTCTCCCTGTGTCTGTAGGGATATAGGAGGAGGGTTGTCCTTGGAGGTGACCTTTTCTCACTCAGGGCAGCATAAACCATGGCCATCTTTTTTTTGGGGGGAAGGGCACACCCAGAGGTGCTCAGAGGTTACTCAAGGTTCTGTGCTCAAAAATTACTTCTGGCAGGCTCGGGGGAGCATTTGGGATACTGAGGACAAACCTGGGTCAGCTGTGGGCAAGGCAAGTGCCCTACCTACTGTGTTATCACTCTGGTCCAAGTCATGACCATCTGGGGCATTTGCAACAGGGCAGAAAGTCCCTTTTCTAACCCTAACGATGTCTGACATCAGTGGGGCTCATGCTGTGGGGTGTTGGGGGCACAATGGATCCCATGGGTCCCTGACTTCTCACCATCAGCTTCCTCCTCTTCTGGCTTAACACTCCTGACCTGCACCCCCAGACTGTCAATTACTCCTGACATCCTCTCCTAGGTTTGCCCCAGAGGGGAATCACACACATTGGGGCCATATACCACTGTCCATGGGGGCACAGGGGCTTAGGAAAGAATCTCTGAGATGATCATCCTCCCCAGCCCCAGCCCTTCCAGCCCCCTGGAATTGGTGATGAGGATGCATGAACAGAGATGCTGATTCTGTTTTCCGGTACAGGTTTATTGGGGGTGCCCGAAGCCATGTGGAGCTGACCGCTGAGAGAGCCCTCAGCCTTCGGGAGTCCGTGCAATCCTTGGGGTCCCCCTGCTACAGGGTCACATGTGTCTCTGAGGGGTGGAGGGCCCCTTCCTCCAGGTCTCAGGTCAGATCATCTCATTCAGCTATTCCCAGGCTTGGTGGTTTCAGAGGGCTGAAAAGGGAGCGCAGGGATGGGAGTGGGTTGGGTACAACTATGTGGCACCTCCACAGTCTTGTCTCCAGTTCTCAAAATGGGGGTACCCTTTCCCTCCCGCTGTGGTCTGTTGTGTGTTTTTTGGCGCCTTCCTAGTTTCACCCACCCTGGGTTCTGGAGAAATTGAGGCTTGGGGAGTAGAAGTATTTGACAGTATCTGGGGGGAGAGGGATGGGAGAAACTCCACAAATCTGGCTGCCTCAGTGCTGCACTGTACTGAGTTCTGCCCAGTCCTGGGGTCCCCTGTTCCCCCACTGCAGCTCCTGTCTTCACCAGTAACAGATTTGTTGGCCCCAAGTTCAGGGACTCCTGATTTTTCCCTGGCACGGATGGGCAGGGTCATCCTTCCCATAGGGGCCTGTGTTACTTCTGGATTCCGGGGACAATCTTCCCTTGAGGAGACACCTCCTTGGACCCCTTAGGTAGATAGGGGACTAATGACACTGCCTCTTGCCCACTTGTAGCCCTGCTTGTTCATCCAGTGGTTGATGGTCATGACCTACCTGCCAGCTGTGGCCCCGTGGGTAAGCGGCTATGACCCTGGCCTCGTGTAACACGCCTGTCCATGAAGCCATGCTATGCAGAGAGACTTGGTTCAGGTTCAACCACCCACTCACCTACCCCAGACCTAAAGCCACTGCCAGGCATGGCCCAGACACATCCCCAAAGGCCCCCCCCCCAACTCTGAGGGTCTGGCTGTCCCAGCACTCCTCCTCTGTGTCCACTCCAGACTGAGTGACCCTTACTGCTCCCCTGTCCCATCACTCTATGCTGATGAGTGACTATTGTCATTCTCCAGAGTTAGGGTCCCTGGACAGTCTTGGGGCCTCCCTCATCCTGGATGACCTTCCTGAGGTCAGGTGAATGCAAAGTGTTGGGGTCAGCTGAATCACCTCCAGACAGATGCAAGGGCTGGCGTGGTTAATATTTGAAGCAGGTGTTCTGGGGTTATCCAGGGAAATGTTAATGAAAGACAGAGGGAAGGAGGGAGAGAGAGAGGGAGGAGGGAAGGAGGGATATGGGATGGAAGGAGTGGGAGGGACAGGGATGGAGGGATGGAGAGACAGAGGGATGGAGGGCAGAAGGATGGAAGGATATTTGGATGGAGAGACAGGGATGGAGGGATGGTTGGATGAAGAACCACATGGACAGATGGATGATGTGGGACTGGCCGTTTTTGACTGGAACAAAGTTGTCAGCTGTGCTTCTTTCCTGACCCTCAGCAGCTCTGACATTAGCCAGAAGCTCTGTTTTTCCTGCGCCCCTCCTGCCCATACCCCATACCCTGCCTCTGTGCTTTATCACTGAATTGTGTTTCCTCAAACCTATTTCTTCTGGGGCCATTTGTACCCCAGGACTTGCAGTCAGGAAGATAAACAAGACAGAGTGGTCTCGGGAGTGGGTCATTCCTGATTAAGTCCCTAGGGGCCAAGGAGATATGTGTCCTTTCTTTTCTCAGGAGCAAGCAGTAGAACTTTCTAGAAGTTGGAGCATGTTGTGCTATGGCTGATCCCTCAGTACTGCAAAGCAGCCCCATTTCTCTGATGAGAAAACTGAAGCATTGGTCCTGGAGTTGGCAGCTGCTAAGGGACTCCCTTTTGGAGTGTCTAGGGACCAAGGGTCACATTGGGGTCCAGTCAGGGTTGGGTTAGGTCGGGCACTCACTCACCTGCTTCTGCCGCTTCACACAGTGCCCACGATTAGGGATGCCCTGGCTCGCATCCCCTGGGCTCAGAATGTGACACTCGTAACCTGAGGGGCAAAGCAGCGGCTCTTCCCCATCCTCAGTGGTGCTACAGGTCTCAGCTGTGGGGACATAGTTCAGGGATGGAACTGTACACGCGTGCACATGCTCACATATGAACACATGCAACAAGGCTAGGAGAGCCCAGGCTCAGGGGCACATGTGATGCCGAGACACACCTCAAGCACACACACTGAAGCATAAAGGTGCGTAATATAATACCCAGCTATTAACCCAAAACAAAGTATTACTCCATCTTCCTCTTTCCCAAAAATCTTTCCTTTGATATGTAAAAGCCCACCTAGATAGCTAATTTTGTCTCTCTCTCAACCTTCCTCCTCCTGGTGACTTGAGAGTTGGTTTAATAAAGAGTGAGTTCTGGGCCCGGAGAGATAACATAGCGGCGTTTGCCTTGCAAGCAGCCGATCCAGGACCAAAGGTGGTTGGTTCAAATCCAGGTGTCCCAAATGGTCCCCTGTGCCTGCCAGGAGCTATTTCTGAGCAGACAGCCAGGAGTAACCCCTGAGCACCACCGGGTGTGGCCCAAAAAACAAAAACAAAAAAGAGTGAGTTCTGCTTGGCACTCAGAGATACCACCAGGTGCAAACAGACTCCATGTTTCTCTCCTGTCTAACTTGGTTTATTAATCCTCACTACTACCTTGCTTCTTCAGACTCATCTGCAATAGGGTTAGAATTACGGTGCCTGAGGTTATCTCACAAAGTGTGAAGATTTTATTTTACACAGCCTACACATGACAATCACATGCTGCACCCAAGGACACAGGCACACATATGAAAGTCACATCACACCCAAGAACATGGGCCCACACATGGTAGTCATATGCCATACTATGGCACATGAGTCCTCACATGGCCGTTACATGCCACATCCTAGCACATGGGACCATTACACGGCAGTCAGCACCATACCCATATCCCAGTCCTCATATACTCCAACCTCATTTGTGTACATCTAGTTGCACGCATCACTACATATACACATGGCATATATATCTATAACTACACACATGCACTCTCCTCTCAGAAACATGCTTAATGACACTCAGACACAACCCATTCACACATACAATCACATACATGTTAACACGCCCATGTATAAAATGTGATACATGCTCACACATACATGCACACACCAAAACACATGTATGCATCTATTCACACATATCCACACACCTATTGATGTATTTAAGGGAATTAGTCAATGTGCCTTTAAGGGATGGATGTTGGCGCCCTCCCCTGTAATGGCAATTGGACTGGGACACGCACCCCTGTAGCTGACAACTACCCTAAGTATAAAAAGGGGCAGGTTAATAATGGAGCAGAGCCTGCTAGTCTGCTGGGGGGCCAGAAGCTGAGAGACCCTGCCCAACCAGGACTGGGCCTGAGATAAAGTTTTGGCAAGATGCTGCTCAATTCATGCCCCCCACTTCTCTCTCTCTCTCTCTCTCTCTCTCTGTCTCTCTCTCTCTCTGTCTCTGTCTCTGTCTCTGTCTCTGTCTCTCTCTCTCTCTCTTCCCTGGGGCTACACGCCTCCTCCTCCTCCCAATTTTCTAGCTGGTAATCTCTCTCTCTCTCTAGCTTAAACTCCCCTGACAGACTTCAGATAATGTGCAGAAATAAAATATGATGTATTTATCTCTCTCCCAGACTGCTCAGTGGATGTCTGTGTCACTATGCACATATCCATTCTCACACACACACAAATATGCGCGCGTGCACACACACATACACACACACACAACTCTCTATGCTACATAGCTGCTGCAGCCTTACACTCTAGTTCTCTACCTGGCCTTTGTCCATCCCAGAAAGAAAATGAAGGAAAGGGGCCTGGGAGATAGCATGGAGGTAGGGCGTTTGCCTTTCATGCAAAAGGTCATCGGTTCGAATCCCGGTGCCCCATATGGTCCCCCGTGCCTGCCAGGAGCGATTTCTGAGCAAGGAGCCAGGAGCAACCCCTGAGCACTGCCGGGTGTGACCCAAAAACAAAAAAAAAAACAAAAAAAAACAAAAAACAAAAAAAGAAAATGAAGGAAAGGGGAGTGAACTCAGCTCATGGTCTGAGAGGTCAGGCCCAGCCCATGCCCTGCCTCCCAATGCTCCCCACCCCAGGAAGGATACCCTGTCCCTAGACAAATATGGGGACTCCCCTCTAGCCCCACCCCCTGTCATATCACTGGAAAGGCCGGAGTTGAGTGTTGTGTGCACTGCAGGTGCAGTCTTTGGGTGCAGGTGCAGGTGCAGGTACCTGGCAGCGCCTCCTCAGGACCATCCAGGAGCCAACCGTTCCCACCGAGCCAGCGAGACTTGGGCTGCACCAGCCAGTCTAAGACTAACAAACAGAGAAGTAAATTGAAGCCTTCTCAGTGGGACTGTTGCACCCTTGCCCTGCCTGAAGGAACAGAGCAGATGCAGTAGGTCCCCAGTCCTGTTCACCTCTTCTTCCCAGTAACACTCTGAATTTCAGCTGGGCTCCCAGAGAAAACGACAATTCCCAGTCTCCTTTGCAGACAGGTGTAATCATATTTTGGCCAATGAGCATGTGCACAAGTGATGATGTACTTTCTGCCTTGCCCTAACTGCTCCTTTGACCGGGTGGACTTACAGGTTAGGTGCCCACACTGACACCTGTCTCCTCTGGCTGTGGAGCCCAGAGAGAGGCTGGTTCCCTGGTTTTACGGTCTATTGCCTGCTTGTTCAAATGTGACTCACTAACTTATCTTGTTTGTTTTGGGTTGGGGGCCACACCCAGTGGGACATAGACTCATTCTTGTCTTTGCTTGGGAGACTGCTGCTGGTATTCAAACCAGGGAAAGCAGATACTCAGGCCTGCAATCTGCTTCCCCAACCCTGCTCCCCACTAAGACCTGGGCCCCTACTGCAGAACCCCCATGCCTGATGACATATGTTTACTACTCACAGCTGGGACTGGAACATTTCCAGGAAAATGCTTGTGACAGAATAGGGGAGGGGTATTGATTCAACAAGACCCCCCCCCTCACCCCGAAAAGCGCAGCAAAGATGAGGGATACACTAGAGGTTTGTTGTTCCCTGAAGGACTGAGAGTGACTGAACACCTTCCCATGTCCTGGGACGCAGAGAAGACAAAGCTAATAGATTTTCTGCAGTTCACAGACTGGTTGGAGGGAACTTCTGGTTGGCTAAGAAGCTAAGAATGAAAATTATTTCTCATGTGCTATATATATAATAGTTGAAGGCTAATTAGCAGTATGACTCCATAGTGTACTGCCAGTCTCCTTCAAACAGTTCTGTCAGATTGCCTGGGAGAATTACAAATCAGAATGTTACCAGCACCTGGTTGGTCATTTAGTGTTTCTTGTTAAAGAGTCTAGGGTTTAAAAGACTGTGTATTTGAGGAACATAGGTAATTCTCTGTCACTAGTTGAAACCATAGGCTTGGAGGCCGGTAGCTCTGGATTGGACTTCCAGCTCCATATTGTACATGTTCTGAACCATCTCTTCCCCATGAAAAATGCTTCTCCGTGCTTGTGTGTGATCCTCTGTCCCCAAATGGGCCTATTTTTATTTCTCATGGTTGACATTATACTATTATCAGAAGTACCTTGTGTCTTAAAAAAAAATAAAACCCCCACACACAAAACTCGACCCAAAGATGAGCTTCGTGTAGAATGTAGGAACCCCCAGGTGCCCCTGCGCTCACCCATGGCGGTCCAGGCCAGACCCATGACCACGCCAGGCGGCGTCACGTCATACATGCGCTCCACCGTGAACACGGGCTTGCCCACGAAGTCTTGTAGGTTCTCAGGCGTCACCTCCACAAAGTCGGCCTCACCGCTGACGATCTTGTAGGCCGACTTGCGGAGCACCTGAGGCGAGCGAGGTCAGGTAGACACGCTGTCACCGTGCCCCCCATATACATGTGCAACACTAGGTGGGGAGGAGCTGGCCCCGGCCTCACCTTCTCCACCTGCTTCTGCAGGTTACGGACGCCGCTCTCCCGGCAGTATTGCTTGATGAGCAGCGTGAGCACGTCTGCAGACAGCCGGGCTTTGCTCTCGTCCAGGCCGCACAAGGCGCGGGCCTGTGGCACTAGGTACCGCTGCGGGGAGGAGGCAGGCGGGTGTCCACAGGAGGCTCTGGAGGTGCCTGGCCTGCGACTCCCTGCACAATCCCACCTGAGTTACCACCCCCTCCAGGAAGACCTCTCGAGTCCTGGACTCACACTGACAGGCCAGGGCCTGCACACAACTGACTGGCCAGAGGGCCTCCGCCTGAACTCTACGATGAAGCTGCCTCTAAAGAATAGGGAGATGGCAGCACCCCACACCTGCCTCCCTCACGCACAATTGGCTGGGTCTTTTTTTCCTTCAGGTTTTGGGGCTACAACCTTCGATACTCAAAGATTATTCCTAGCTCTGCGCTCAGAAATTACTCCTGGTGGGTGCAGGGATGCCAGGGATTGAATACCCTTCCTACTGTGCTATTGCTCCAGTACCGACAATTGCTCAGAGCCCTAATCCTCCCTCTGTGCCCACCCCTGTCCCCACAGAATCTGCACACAGTTAGGCCAGAGGTCAGGGAAGCCATCCTCCCGCAAACCCTTTGATTTTCCAGTTTCTCCGGTTTGGGGCTATACCCAGCAGGGCTCAGTGGCCATCAGGTGGATGCTGGGGGACCACTTCTTTTTTGACGGCCAGGATGGAGCTCAGCCCAATAAGTCCCTTCTCCAGCCTGAGGCCCCCTTTTCAGAAAGGCAGAGTCTGTCCTCTGCTAGTAAGAGGGGCAGGCATGGGGCCTCACCTCGGCGATGGCGAGCTTTTCCTGTGCCACGTAGCCTGACACGTTGATCATCTCCATGCGGTCCCGGAGGGGCTCTGGGATGGTGTCAGTGACATTGGCCGTGCAGATAAACAGCACCTGGCAGGGGCGGGCAAGAGGCTTTGGT
>PVKC010017721.1:6706-20143 GCA_004027635.1 Crocidura indochinensis | reverse complement strand
CCACATGGTAAAAGGACTATGATGTTGGCATAGATCAAAGCCCTGGAAGCACCTAGATGACAAAAGAGGCTATTATCTGCGTTATATGTCCCTATAGTATGTCCTATGTTTGAAGACAGCAAAGAGTGGAACTGGAGGTGTTGGGTTGGGGAGTTTCCAGATGCAGGGCATTCAGGGAGAATTGCAAGAAACTCTTTAAGAGAAAAATGGGAGCTTGCTAAGATTTCTGGTAAGAAATAAATACAGGAGCTGGAGCAATAGCATAGTGGTAGGGCATTTGCTTTGCATGCAACCTATCTAGGACTGGC
Organism: Crocidura indochinensis; assembly: GCA_004027635.1. NCBI lineage: Eukaryota > Metazoa > Chordata > Mammalia > Eulipotyphla > Soricidae > Crocidura > Crocidura indochinensis. The sequence continues at coordinate 19,835 of PVKC010017721.1, read as the reverse complement.
CTTGGTTCAATACCTGACATCCAATATGGTCCCCCAAGCCAGGAGCTATTTCTAAGCACCTAGCCAGGAGTAGCCTCTGAGCTTCACCCTGTGTGGCCCAAAAATAAAAAAAAATACATTTAGTCATAGAGGGAATGAGAGGATTTTATTGCTCATCTAATGGTCTGAACAGATGCAAATATTTTTACATTGTGAAAGGTAATGCATAAAAGCTGCTCTTTTGCATTCTCCTCTGTAAAATGTACAGTTTGTGTGTTTGTGTGTGTGAGTGAAACATCAAATCCAGAAAGATTCAGCTGTTTTGTACTTTATAGAATTTGCTTTGTAATAAAAATGAATGAAATACATTTCTTGTGAATATCCACTAAAAGGAGATAAAAAAGAGAGTCTTTTGATTTAGGGATCAAGATACTTATTTTTCTTCAGTATTTTAAATATTGATTCTTTCTCCTTCCTTATTTTTCTTTTTGGCATGCCTGATGTTCAGAGTGCTTATACTCTTCTCGGAAATCACTCTTGGCAGTGCTGAGTGTACAAAAGGAGTACAGGGATTAAAGTGAGCTTGGTCACATGCAAGACATGTGACTTATTTATTTTTATTTTATAATTACTTTATTATGAAATAATAAAGTATTTTATAATGATTGGTCTATTATGAGCCAAAGCTGCATGTTACAGATGAAATTGGAATTTTTGCCACGGTACACCAGACAATGTCTCACAGCACTCTAGAGTGTGGCGGCACAGTGGTTGAAAAATGCGGCATTACACTTTACTACCTCTCAGCACTACAATCTCTCTCTGGTTGAGCTAAGTACTTTCCTCCATCATATAAATTATCCCCTTTCTTTCTTGTCCCCCAAGCCTCCCAAGTGACATGTTTCCTACTGAACATCAGTTCCCATGTGCTTTGTTTCCATTGTCTTGAGGCATTCTTCACTCCACCATTATGTCCCTTCATATCCTGCGTATGAGAGATCATTCTGTATTGGTCTCTCTCCCTCTAATTTCACTTTAGATGATACTTTCCAAGTCCCTCCATATAGCAGCAAATTTTATGACTTTGTCTTTTCTTATGGCAGAGCAACAGTATATGTATATACCATAGTTGTTTTTTCCAGTCATTTATTTTTCACCTCATAGGTTGTTTCCAGATTTTGACTATTGTGGATAGTGCTCAAAGAAAATAAGAAGTACAAACATCTTTCCTCCATTTTGTTTTTAGGCCTTTGGGACATGTTCCAAGAAGTAGAATAGCTGGGTCTAATAAAAACTCAATTCCTAGATTTACTTTTTGGATTATTTTTCATATTATTTTCCAGAAAGGCCTGGCCAGTCGACATTCCCACCAGCAGTGAATGTCAATGTCAGCATCAATGTCAGCCAGCACTGGTTACTCTTATTTTCTTTGATGTGTGCCAGTCTTGGTTTTGTTATAGCTCACTATTGTTTTGATTTGCATCTCACTGATGATTGGTGGTGCGGAGCACTTTTTATGTGCCTTTTGACCATTTGTATTTCTGTTTTGAGGAAGTTTCTGTTCATCTCTTCTTTCCATTTTTTGATGGGGTAGATTTTTTCTTTTCTTGTAAAGTTCTACCTGTAACTTATATATCTTTGATATTAACCACTTATCAGATGAGTAGTGGGTAAATTAGTTTTCTAATTTTGTGGAAAGTCTTTGTATCTTTGTCATTGTTTCCTTTGAAATATAGAAACTTTAATGCAATCCTATTGGTTTATCATTTCTGACACTTGCTTGATAAATGGTGTTTCATTCTTGAAGATGCCTTTAACTTCAATGCCATGGAGAATTATGCCTACATTTTTTCTCTATGTGCCTTATAAATTCAGCTTTGATATCTAGGTTTTTAATCCATTTTGAAACGACTTCTGACTTTCATGCATAGCATTAGAATGAGTTCATTTTTGCATGTAACTTTCCCAGTATCACTTGTTGAAGAGGATTTCCGTGCTCCACTTTATAATACTTTGCTCCTTTATTGATGATTAACATACCTGTATCAATTATACATACCATATACCTGTTATACATTCCAAGATGTTCATTCTTTTCTGTTGATTTGTCTGTCTTTATTCCAGTACCATGTGATTCAATTACTATAGATTTTTGGTAGAGTTTGCATGTGACTTATTTAAACCCCAAAACTATCTCTCTGGCCCCTCAAAAAAAGTTTGATGAATTAAATATAACAAAATGGATCATTTCAGATTGTAGGAAGTGGTATTTTCTGAACATTTTTATATTTCTATTTAATTTGTATGCAAACTTCTGTGTACATATATGTGCATATTCAAATTGTATCAGAATTTTTTTAGAAATCATTACAATGTTTGCAGGATTATGAGTAAACCACATCCATTTGGTGCTCAGGGGTTACTCCTGGCTATGCACTCAAAAATCACCTCTGACTTGAGGGCACCATATGGGACACTGGGAAATCGAACTTGGTCCATCCTAGGCTAGCACTTGCAAAGCAGATGCCTTAGCTTTAGAGCCACTTCTCTGGCTTCTGAGTAAACATACTTATAAATTTTTTAACTTAAATCTTTATTTTCTAGAATGGAGATTAAGGACATTAATATTTAGGGAAAATAGAGGTCTGGAGCAAATAGTACAGTGTGTAAGGTACTTACCTTTTTAGGAGGTTCTCCCCAGTTTTGATACCCAGAACCTCAAATGTCTCCTAAGCTTGCCAGGAGTGATCCCTGAGTACAGATTCAGGAGTAAACCCTGATCAATACTAGGTGTATCTCCGAAACAAACGAAAACAATACAAACCAAAAGGCACAATCTAGTTGGAGAAGAATCTCTAAAGACTAAAATAATAGCAAATTATGTGTGAGGTGTTATATACAAACTCAAATTTCATTTTACAGAATTTCAGCAAATTATTTTTTAAAATTAAATAATTGTATCTGCAATTTATCTGTATTTCCTTAAAGAGAAAAATCTGCAGAATGAGAATTTTATTTTACAGTTTGAAAAACTTAATACTGTTTATTGAACTTCAAAGACATCTCCACATTCTAAGCCTACACACAAAAAATAACAAAATTCTTTAAATTGTTAAGTACAGAAGGTTCTGAATGCTTATTGGTGCAGCAGTTCTCAGCTCTGCTGACAATAAGGAGTTATACAGTTGGTTGTAGAATAAAGTTGATAAATACCCCACAGAATAAAGAAAACTCCCAACATTTCTCATGCTAGCTGAACCCCCTGTTTTCCACAACTAAGAACAGTAGCACAACCAGACAGTGGCCCCCTCCAAGGGATGCCCTCCAAGGGCCTAGGGTCCACCCTGCTGTTTTACCCTGAGCTACCTCCCTGACAAGACATGGTCCCACTGCCCCCACTGTTCCCATGCCACAAGCAGCAATATAGTCTCATCTTTTTGCTTTTTATTTTTTACAAACTAAAGGTATGTACAGTTGAGAACTCAAGTTTTCTAGCCAAGACCATCCATTTAATGGCACCATAATAAAGAAAATGTCAAAAAACAGAGGACACCTTTAAATGCCTTGTCACACCAACAGCAAATTACATAGGGAGAACACAAGCCTTTTCTTTTGGAAAATGTATGTATAGTTTTGACACAGTCTCAGGATGTCTTTGGACATCCATGGCCACATCATGTAAACCACTGATAATTCCTAGAGCACTTCTGAGACTACCATGTGATCATGACAGAGTATGATGGAATCTAATGACGGCAGCAGTTGGTGACAGTATTCATAATGAGATGTGGTGACAGTTTATTCATTGTCTTCTTCCTCCTCCTCCTCCTTCCCAACCTTTTCCACCTTTTTCCTGGCAACTTTTGCAGGGCCCTTCATGGAATTGATCTTGGGATGAAACTCAGAACAAAACAGGAAGAATCCAGACGGTGGTCTTTTGGGGGCACTTGGGTCCTATTTAACTTTTGTGCTATATTCAGTACTGAACCATTGTGTTAAACACAAAACCCTTTCTGAAACAATTTCTATTAACTAATGCCTGTAATAGTTCAATTATATTCTATCAACCTCAGGAATTTATCAAGTGTTGTCATTTCTGTACACTAAGTGGATTTTATGGAATAACCAAAAACCATTGTGTTTATTGAAGGTTGAAATAAAGTAACATGCTGTTAAGAAGTATTAATATTATATATACAATTAGACTTAAATGTAGAAAACTACAAAAAAGCAGTTATTTTAAATTTCATAATTTAATGAATTTATGTCACCACTCCACATTTGAAATGTTATCATTTACAAAATAAGTGGTAGGGCTAAGGGCTGGAACTATAGCACAGTGGGTAGGGCATTTATTTACTTTGCACATGGCTGACCTGAGTTAGATCCCCTGCATCCCATAGGATCCCCCTCCCCGCAAATCTGCAGGAGTCATTCTGAAGGCAGAGCCAGGAATAATACCTGAGCACTGCTGGGTGTAGCCCCCAAACAAAACCAAAACCAAAGCCAAAACAAAATAAATGGTAACTCAAGTCATTCTCTTTTCGTTCTTTATAAGTCTATGGTCATAGATTATTTACTTTTTCTATGTTTTTTTGTACAGCAGAATAAGTTTACATGTTTTATTGTGTTCTATCATTTATTTTTGCTCAGTGCAAAATTAATGACTTCATTATTATTATAAAAATCATTATTTTGATTTTTGATTCAACTCCAGCAGCTGTCAGGAGTTACTCCTGGTTCTACACTCAGAAATTGTTCCTGGCAGGCTCGAGGGACCATATGGGATGCCGGGATTTGAACTACTATCCTTCTGCATGCAAGGCAAACGCCCTATGTCCATGTCATTTCTCCACCTCCCTAATGTCATTAGTTTTTAATACAAAAGTTATCTATGATGCAAGTATAACATATCTCTGTATTCTCTAAGAATGTTAGTATTATCATCTGGAGAATTTTAAAGCTTTGATAATTATTTCTATGAAGTGTTTCAAGAGGACTTTTTGTTGTGGTTGGATAAATGCTTTGCATGAAACTCCCAAATAGATGATCAAAATAACCTGCAAGATAATATTACATTTGCTTGCCATCACTTGCTATTGTAATTTTTTTGAATATTAGTCATTCTTTTTTAATGATTTTTAAATTGTGGTTTTAATATTTACTTCCTTAATGACTATAATTAAATTACTTTTTATGTATTTATTATATGTCCTATTTACTGAAATGTGTTAACTTTTATCTTCTAATTATTGAGATATTTTGACTTGTCATTGATTTATTGAAATATGCTACACATTCTTTTATATTGAAATGCTTTGCTAATGCTCTTCTTTCAATATAACAAGTTTTTAATTTTGAGAGTATTTTATTATATTTATTTATTTTTTATTTTATTTTTTGGTCATACCTTGTGATGCCCATGGGTTTACTACTGGCTCAGAAATCGCTCCTAGTTTGGGGATCATATGGGATGCTGGGGGATCGAACCACGGTCCAACCTAGGCTAGTGTGCACAAGGCAGATACCTTACAGACTACACCACTGTCCCTGAGAGCATTTTATTTTTATTAATTCTTTCCTTTCTTATTTATTATTTTTTTATTTAATTTAATTTTAGTTTATTTTTGGTTTTGGTGCCTCACTCAAGGGTTACTCCTGGCTATGTGCTTAGAAATCATTCCTGGCTTGGGAACCATATAAGAAGCCTGGGATCAAACAGCTCTCCATCCTAGGCTAGCATGGGTAAGATGCCTTACCCCTTGCGCCACCGCTCCAACCCCTTCTTTCTTTCTTTTTTTTTAATATAATTACTTTATTTAAGCATTGTGGTTATGAGTTTCAGTCAGATCATATACAAAACTCTTAACTATTTTAATGTTCAAAATATAGAGTGTTTTGTACTCTGTTAAAAATATTTTTAACTACAGGGGTCAGAGCGGTGGAGCAGCAGTAGAGCATTTGCCTTGCATGTGGTTGACCCAGATGGAACTCTAGTTCGATCCCCTGGTGTCCTTATGGTCTCCCAAGCCAGGAGCATCACTGGGTGTGGCCCTAAAACCAAAACACCAAAAAAAATTTTTTTAAATACAAATTTTGGTGATATGTTCTCCATGTTCATTGTGATTCTGTTTTTTAGGTTTAGATAGTTGATCAGTCGCAAATTAATGTTTATATGGTATTTTATATAAATGCCATATGTAAAAGATATTAATATCAAGGCTAATTTTTGCACATTAATAATTTTGCTATTACAATGATATACTTTCGTTGTTGTCTATATTATGGTGCACAGGACTTACTCCTAGTTCTGTACTCAAAGATCACTTCTTGCAGGGCTCCAGGTACCATATGTTGTGCCTGGACATTAAACCCAAGTCAACTACATGCAAAGCAAGCACACTATCTGTTGTACACTATTTGCAACCCCACAACAATATTTTATTGATTTAATTTCACTCTTTAAAAATTATTTAGCAGTATTGTGGACTTATTCCTGGGCTCCTATTTTTGTTCTTTAATCTGTTACTCTTTATACAAAATAACATTAACACATTCTCTTAAATTACCTTAACTGATAGACTTAAATCAGTGTAAAATTTCAACTTTGGGTATTTTCAGATTTTCTAAGTCTAATCTTAGGTTGTTGCATCTTCATATCAAATTTGAGCCAGCTTTAAAAAAAAGCCCGATAATTGGAGCTTATCATTTTAGGCTAAGTACTAGTTGCAAAAAGGGGGGAGAAAGAAATATGCAAGGAACCTCTCCATTAACAAAAGTGCAAACCACAGTTTCAAAAAAGGAAAGGAAGAAACAGAGTCGGAGAGAGAAAGAAGCAAATTGCCTGGCAGAGATGGAGGGGGATGGTGGGAGGGAAATAGGAGACATGTGTGTTGTAAAGGGTGCACTGAAATGTCTGAAGGGTAGTGCACATTCAATGAAACCCAGCAATGAACAATTTTATAACCATAGTTCTAAAATAAAACAATTAGTTAAAAAAAACATAGTTAAGGCTTGCCACTAATAAAAACTGTTTGGCTGTTAGGATATTGAAAGCCTTGGGCGGAAGAGATAGCATTTGCCTTGCATGCAGAAGGGCGGTGGTTCGAATCCAGACATCCCATATGGTCCTCCAAGCCTGCCAGGAGTGATTTCTGAGGGTAGAGACAGGAGTAACCCCTGAGGGCTGCTGGGAATGATCCCCCAAAAACAAACAAAACAAAACAAAAAGTCTAGGCCGGAAAGAAATTCTAGTGTCTAAATTGTAAGTACTGATTATGCTTTGTGGCAGTAGAAAGAAATGACAGAAATAAACGCTTTGCTAGATTTGACAGATGATGGGATGAAGACAAGAACCCTCATGTATGGCTTCAGTCTTTGAGGCAGTCATTGGTTTTAAGACAAGTGATGCTATTCTCAGAAGTAAAGAAATCATATGAAGATGAAAAGGTGATTTGAAGGGTGGAGATATAATAAGCTTTATTTTAAACATGAATTTGAAGTATAGACAGCAATTTGAGAAACTGGCATCAAAGATAAGGCACTGACTCTACTTATTTGTCAAATGCCATTTAATGAAGACAGCCTTTCATGTTAAGATAGAACGAAGTTATTGCATTGATAATTCAGCTTCAAAAACAAAGTTTAAACAAGTTCAATAAATAAATTCATAATTGCAGCCAAAATTTTAGTCTTCTGGTTTGATATTTATTAAAATTCTATTGGTTAGAATACCAACCATCTCTTCACACTGAGAGAATGAATAATTTTTTACCTTGCTTGCCACTTTTAAGGTGGGGTTTGAAAGAAGAGGCACAATATTTTGTTATACCATGCCTAACAGAAGCCAAAAGTTAAAATAACTTTTATATATGTAAGTGTGAAAAATAAAGTTCTACATAAGTCAACAGTTTGTTGATCAAGAATTTCTAGGGGCTAAACTCTTCAGTAAATTGAAACATACTATCAGGGACCCAGGAGATAGCATGGAGGTAAGGCGTTTGCCTTTCATGCAAAAGGTCATTGGTTCAAATCCCGGTGCCCCATATGGTCCCCCGTGCCTGCCAGGAGCAATTTCTGAGCATGGAGCCAGGAGTAACCCCTGAGCACTGCCGGGTGTGACCGGCATAGAAGAAACATACTATTAAGGAGTAATTTTTCATATGATATCATAGTCTAGAAATTGAGAACATTGAATTTTGAGGTAGCTCACTTTGGTTTAATCCATCCATTATAATAATAACAACTACATATATATGTTTATATGTGAGTCTTTCCACTTTACATGTATATGAAAGAAAATTCTTAGTGTTGTAGCTTGAAATTTTCAGTTTCTAATATGTTCCCAGGTTTCTCACCAGTTTTCAACATTCCAAAATGCTAACTGGTTGTATATTTCTCAAACTTTCAGCTTTTTCCATAATTTTCTTTCTTGAGTTACTCTTTATGTGTGTGAGAAGAAATTCCAAGTTACTTTTCATTTCATAGTGTAGGACCTAACATTCACTCTGGATCACTTGGCTAGTCTTTTTCATCCTGAACCTTCTATTCTCTTTCCACTTAACACAATCAAACATCCTCTATGCATTCATGGGATATTTCTGCAGATACCCTTTCTCTGAATGTTTTATTTATTTTAGAATGAAGACTCTATTCTCTATATATTTCTACTACCTTGTTATAAATTTATCACAAGGCATTGAAATTGGCTAGAAATTGATGAAGGAGGCATCATCAGCAGCAAGATATCAGATCACTGCTCAGAACATCAGAAACTTAAAACTCTGCCTACATTAGCAACACAAATACTACTGAATTCTTCAGTGTCTTTCATTTCATTTGGATTATTTCTTTAATTTTTCCCTTATTTTTTCTAGGTGTTAGTGATTTTCTTTTCCAGTACTTTCTTTATTCCTATTATCATTGTGGGACTTGTTCTAAGATCTTCCTTGGGGAGTGGAAAATGTTTGGGAAAAATTGATAACTTCTTGAATTCTCTGTCTGCTGCTGATTAGGTAATTTAAAAGGACACATCACAGAAACATTATTGAGGCATTCCAAAATTTTGAGTTATAATAAAAGATGAAAAGCTCTTGATGAGCTATTAATGATGCAAGTGTCCTATGGATCAAGTGGTAGGAATGCCTCAGGAGTAGAGAACCTTAACAGTGACTACTAGTGTGAAGTGAAATTAGAACAATGATCTAGGATAGCTAAAATTTATAAATTTTATATAAAAATTATATAAGATAGCTGATTAGACATGACAAATGAAAATGAGGTTAATTTCTACTGTTCCAAGTATTTCACATTGACTTCGGTAGAGAAAATTAGACTATATTATGTAGTATTATAATATCTTCTTTATGCACCATTTGTTTCATTTATAATATAGGGACTGTAACTTGATCATATATTTTGTTTAACAAGAAAGTGGAAAAAACTATATTCTAGGATTACAATTTAGAAGTATTAGGGCCAGAAAGACTGTTGAAGATAGATTGGCAGGAGAGAAGTTCAATGGCTTGTGGTTGAAGCAAGGCTTAAGAAAAATAGACATTTAAGAGGGAATTGCAAGTAGACTGAAGACTGGTTGTTTGCAAATTTTGTCTATTGTAATTAGTGCTGCAAGTAATATAAGTGCAAATGTCTTTTCCTGTTTTTTTGAATCTTGGGCTATATTCTAAGAAATGGAGTTACTGGTCAAGTGAAATATCAGTTCCTAGATTTGTTTTTAAGAATGTGCATATTATTTTCCACAATGGCCAGACCAGTTAGCATTCTACTAGCAATAAAGGAGAGTCCACTTTACCCAAAAAGAGAAGAATGGGTTGTTCTTTCTGATGTGTGTCAGTCTCTGTGGTTTGAGATAATACCTTTTTACAACTTGCATTTCCCTAATGATTAGTTCTACAGAACATTTTTTTTCTCTTTTTTATTTTTACTTTTGATCAAAGTGGATTGCAGATTTTTCATAGTAATATTTTAGGTACATATTAACATTGAATGAGGGGAATTCCCACCACCGAAGTTGACCTCCCTCCCCCCCATTCCCAGCATGCTCTATACCCCCCTCCATTACCCCCCCGGGCTGCTAGTATAAGTGACCTCCTCTGTATATATCTTGTTGTAGCTTGGGTATTGATTCTATTGTCATTGGCTTTGGGTTTGGTGATTAAGTTTGATCATATTTATTACATTTAATGATCACACAACTGTTATAACTCTGTTATTTCCCTCTCAATTTGAGGGCAGAGTGAGATGATTCCAGTTATGTGGTTCTGTTTGAAAAAAGAAAGAAGAAAAACAAAAAAAAATAGAAAGAAATAGAATGGGGTAAAAATGCCACAGGCCAAAAGTGGGCAGAGTCCTTCTCAAGGATCTAAACATCTGTTTTGAGAGAAGAATGGGAAAAAAAATGAGCTCTAAATCAGAGGTCTGATTTTAACATTCATGAAAGAGCAGATGTCTCCCATACACCACAGAAGGATCTAGGGGAGAGTAAATGAACACACATGGAATCTGTGTAGGTAGTCTCATGACAACATGCTTCAAGGGCGGAGAAGCCCTGTAATCACTTAGGTCAAGGGATTTGTCTTTCTAATTTCCCCATTATCTACTGTGCCTATGCAGAAGGAAAAACAAAAACAAAACAACTAAAATTTGTGCTGGTTATATTTTTTTTTGCTTTTCTTCTTTTAATATTGTCATTGTTTCCTTTCTTCTTTTGTGCTCTGGACCATTTTTATGTGTCTTTTGGTCATTCGTATTTCTTATTTGAAGAAGTTTCTGTTAATGTCTTTTCACCAGTTTTTGATGGGGTCAGATATTTTTTCTTCGAAAGATCTATGAGTGCCTTACTAAATTTTGAAACAACCAAGTGTCCTAGAAAATATTCCGAATAAAGAAACTATGCTACATATTACTTAGCCATAAGAAAATAATAAGATCATGGAATTTGCTGCAACATAGAGGGATGTGGAGAGATTATAGCAAGTAAAATTAATAAGAGGGAGAGAAACTTACACACAATATGCAATATCTCTCAAATATGGAATTTAAATGAATATAAAGGTGTGATAATAATGCACAAATTCAACAGAAGCAAAGAACATGAGACCTGGTAGGAAAACGCTGGTTGAAGAGGCTGGAGGATAGGACAGAGGTGGCAACATCTATGGTGGAGGGAAGTATTCAACCTGAAGGAGCGATGGTGCTGAAAGATGGTAAAGTACTATGTATAAAACCCTGTCAGAAACAGTATTATAAACCACAGTGCAAAAATAAAAAAAAAGTTTCATATATGCAGACTAGTTAGTGGAAGGCAATTATAGTGAGGGAAGTGGACTCTGATGAAAGAATCAGTGTTGAAATATTGTATGCCTGATATTCAATTATAAATGACTTTGTAATTTCTCTGTGACTAAATAAAATAAAGAAATAAAGAGGGGGCCGGGCGGTGGCACTGGAGGTAAGGTGGTGTCTGCCTTGAGCGACTTCTGAGCGCATAGCCAGGAGTAACCCCTGAGCATCACCGGGTGTGGCCCAAAAACAAAACAAAAACAAAAAAATATAAAGAAATATTGACTACTCTCCACTTGCCACATACATGATAATATCTGGGACCTTGCAAGAGTACATGATCATTTTCTCCAAAATGTACTAAAATGGTATCTTTGCGTGCCTTAGAATGGGGGCTCAATTCAATACAAAGAGATTTTGAAATAGGAATTTTTGAATTAATATCATATAGAGAACATAGCATGAAATCTATGTTTAGCCAATGACAGCATCTACTCTGGTAGGTGCTTTCCTCTCCTCCCCCCACCAAAAATAAATGTCTTTATAGTAGAATGTTGGTCGCAGCTGTCCCTGGGATCAGCGAAAATAATCTAGGCTTGTGCTTTATATTCTTTGTGATTGCATTTTTTTCTGAAATAAGTCCATATTATTTTTGTAATAAGGACAATATTGGAAACGTTATTGGAAGAGATATAAAAGTTAGCCACATAAAGCTTATCTAGTTCTATGGAACCAATCTTAAAGTGAGAATAAATCCATTCCTGAGATATAAGTGGTAAAATCACCTTGAATGAAATTTTCTGACATGAATTAGACCCCAGAGTCTACTGGGCACAATGCTATCACCAGCACTGATAGTGTTATCAAGTTAAGGGTTCTATTAAGCTTGCACTTATTTCTAAAGAAATGTGCAAATTTTAAAGATAATACAAAAATATACTCTTTTATGTTTCCTTTTAGTATTTAGAAATGTAAATTAAATTTTTTTAGTCATTTTCATTTTTATTTCTTCATTGTTCAAATTAAAAATATTTGTGTACATGTTAGCATACTTTAAGTCATATGATATCAACATTTTAATCATTGACATTTTAAAATCATTTTTACTGGACTGGCACTTTTTTTAAAAATAATATTTCTTTATTTTTTGTATATTGTTGACAATAATATTTTAGGTACATATTAACATAAAATCAGGGGGATTCCCATATCAAATTGTCCTCCTTCCACCTCCATTCCCATCCTACCACCCATATCCACCTCCCTCTCCCTTGGGGCTGCAAGAATAGATGGTCTCTGTGCCTAGCTTACAGCTTAGTGGTCTTATACTTGTTTGGTCTTGGTACTTCCCTTATTTCCCCCTCTAACTGGGAGGCGGGACTAGATAGTTCTAGTTATGCGGTTTTGTTTGAAGAAGTGAAAAGTGATAAACTGGGGTAAAAATCAAATACGCCAAAAATGGGCGGAGTCCTTCTAGAGGCCCTCATCGACGGTTTGAGAGACAAAGGGGAAAAAGAAGGTGAAACACCTAAACAGTGCAAAAAGGAGTGTCAAATAAAATAACCAATGAGCACTCCAACAATAAAGATAAGCACCACATAAAATCCATGGTCTTGAGAAAAAAAAACGTGGCTGAGAGAAAAGAAAAAAAATAAATATGAATGGAAATTAATTTTTAAATCAACTTGGTAAAGGTTACATAGAAGCATGCATTTTGTAAATTGCTCTGAAGTTTCTAAAGGCATTACTTGAAGAAATTATCCAATTTAACTAAATAATTGTATTGAATTATGTTGAGTGCTGGGAAATCATAGGAGCTATCTTCTACTAAAAGAAAAATATGTTAAAT
>PVKC010017720.1:0-20075 GCA_004027635.1 Crocidura indochinensis | reverse complement strand
AACATCATGTACTGGTGGAAGGATTTAGTGTGAGACCATTCTTAGCCAGCATCTATGAGGAACTGTGGGTGCTTTGGGTTTGCCCCAAGGGGCAAGCCTTTTAGCTGGCCAGCAGCTATGAAGGCTGTGAACCAGCAAAGCAACCACAACAACGTGGTGGGTGTTACAGCTCTTCTGTGAGAAAACTGTGGAGGAAAAGGTTAGCAGTGACTCATAACACAAGAGAGGGTTAAGAGTGTTTATTAAGGATAAGCATGGATATTTAAACCTTTAGGCAGGGGGCGTGTATAAGATGCACAGGACTGAAGGCTAGCCAATAACATTTTTACAGGACATTAAGATTTAAACCAGCCAATAGTATTCTTACAAGACACCAAGTTTTAAACCAATGAGAGCATGTATAAGTTATCAAACCGCAGGACATGTTTGTCACGTACGCACAGTGATGGAATGTATGATAAAAGGGGAACCATGATGTGAGGAAGGTGACTTTGTGTTCTTTGAATTGTCATAAATGATTGTACCCAGAGACCATATTTTAAGGTTAAATATAAACTAAGCTATTGTTTTTCTCATGGCCATGAGCTAGTTTGATGAGAGCAAGAGCCGGAACAAAGCAGGTTTGGGTCCCGGTTAAGCCAGGCCCTTAAGTGCAAGCTAAATTTGCTTTGCAGAGTTTCCCATTGGCAGAAGCATAGGCAAATGTCAGTTATTTCTTCTGTCAGCAGCAAGCAGATGGTTCAGTCAAAGTCCAGTTATGTGGGGGAACAGTTTCGGCTTCCCACATTTGGCCCCCTTGTATTTAGGCCAAGGATTTTCCTTTCCATGACTCCCATATTTTGGTGGGCCGATGCAAACAAGTATTGCCACTCTAATGCCGTTTTTTACTGTGCTCCTTTGACTCTTATCCTTAAAAAGAAACACCCACTTTTTTGAGGCTAACAAACTAATATGCATATGCATGGAAATGTAAAAAAGTACTATGCCTTCAATATTTAAGGAGTTACATAATTTTTATGGCATTAGAATGCTTGATGTGCTGCTAAGAAATATGTATTACAATCTGGGGACTTGAGGGACAAAGTAATAGTACATGGGTTCTGTTATATTTTTCTTAATATACTTTGGCTGAAAGTTCAATGTTAAGATATCAGCAAAGGGACTTATGTGAATTCTGTTTATGCGTGATTGTTCTTCCACTGTAATTTTACCTTGTCCTCTTTCTTTGCATCTTTGTTCTCATAATGAAAAATAAAAAAAATTTCAAAAAAGATTTATTAGGGAGAGATAGTCAATTAACTAAAAATGCAATGTCAAGCATCTCTAACGAAATTCCTCAACCATCCACACAGGGGAAAAAGGCATCCACAGTGGGCCTTTTGAGGAATCCCAGGGGGGATATTTCAGTTTATCCCACCAGGAAAACCTAAGGATACATCTGGTGGGCTGAATTCCCCTAAAACTTTATGGAGGCATGACATCCTTCTGGTGGGGGGGGGGGGCTAGCTCACCTCCATTGACATGGTTCTTGAGCTTTTTGGAGTTGTGAGGGACCAGTAGCAGATTAACGAGGCATCCACATAGAAGCCTATTTTTTTCTAAATTTACTTTAGAAGTTATCTTAAATATATACTTTTTAGTTCATCCAAGCACGTGTATATCTTAGATGACCCATGTAAGCATCTTTAAGGAGCATGGCTGAGACATCAGAGGGAGGTCAAGTATGGAGGTGACCAATTTGAGGGGTGGCATATATTTTTCTTCCCTATTCCTTTCCATCATATTCCTACTACCTGTGTCACATGCACAGTAGGTTTTCACAGTGGTTGCAGAACCTAAATATAATTTCTCACAAATGATTAGACACAGGCCTATACACTAAATCTCTCTTATTTCTTTTTATATTTTGAATCTCTCTATCTGTCTGTTGTTGCAGGCGGCCAGCTCCTCTAAAACAGCTTCTTCGTGGGGTCTGATTGCCTTTCACGGGGAGAGAATGGGAACACGAAGTAGGTGGAAAAACGGAATATTATCGCAGAAATGAATTACCACACACGATGTATGGGGACTTGAGACCAAGAAGACGAAGACAAATTTATTTTTCTACTGGGTGACTTTTAAGGTTGAACTCTGGAATGCAGAGTGTGATTTTTGGGAGATCAAAGAAAATGGGAGAGCACAATGGAAGAGCATAGCTAAAATCTGCATATTAAAGAACCGATACTGAGGGTAAAAAAAAGTTTTGTTGTGGGTTAGTTTTTGTTTTGGGTAAGCAGGAGAAACCAGGTAATTTTCAGGGAAGTGGGAAGAGAGAAATGCTTTAGAGTTTTGGGGGAAAAACTGAAAATTGCTTTCATCCTGAGCTGAGTTTTGGAAAAAACATGATCTTGGCGCCAAGGTAGCAGAGATCAAAAGAACTGGTCAGTGGGAAACGTTTTGGCGGAATTTGATACTGTCTTCCTTTGTTAGAAAGAAATACTGAGGCCTGATTTCTAATAATGGTCAAAAATAAAGAGAGAGATAGTCACAGCCACATTTAGAACTATAGCCAAACAATCCACACAAAAGGGTCAGCTGATTTGACTACTCTTAAGCGGGTCTTTTTGGCAAAATAATTCTTCTTTTCAGGAGTGCACTACACCTGAGAAGGCTGAAGAGCACTTCTGGTGTCTGCTCTTCCTGAGTGGGGTGTAACAGTCTGTCTTTTTTGGTCACCTCAAATATCAATTTCTAAAACAATCAACAATTTACAGGCAAAATGAAAAAATTAGGCAAAGATATCTTCCTTATGCCACATCAAGGCACTGATTTGGTACTTGAACCTTCTTAAAAATGGGGTGGGAAGTTGTAAAGAGAGCACAATGGAGAGGGCATTTGCCTTGTATGTGGCAAACCTAGATTCTATCCTCAGCATTCTATATGGTTCCTCCAAGACCACTAGTTGTGATTTCCGAGCATAGAGCCAGGAGTAACTCTTGAACACTGTTCAACGTTGTGGCCAAACCAACAAAGAATATATCAAAAAATGGGACTGGCCAATAATCAGGTCATTGGGGATTCAGTGCAAAGTCTTATGGGGCTGACATACTAGGATTCAGAGGATGCAGGGATAGGCAAGAGGACTGTCTAGTAGACAAATCACACACTGTTACCAGGAGCCAAGTTTGCCATCAGTTTTTTCTCCAGACCATTTTCAATCACTAGGGTTTTCATTTAAGGCTCCTTCATGAGAAGCCTCAATGTCACTAGAGCCTCAGGTAAGGGTATCTGCTATGTTTAACCCAATATGGCAGCATATCATTATCTCATTTGCAAGCCATGCTCTTTGGTGTTTTATAAGCATTTTATAGATATTCAACTGGGTCAGAGAGATAGTGCAGTGGGTAAGGCATTTGCCTTGTACCTGGCCAACCTGAATTCTATCCCTGGAATCACACATGGTCCCTGGAGCACCACCAGGAATAATTCTAGAATGCAAGGCTAGGAATAACTCCTGAGTAACTCTGCCCCCTCTAGGCCCTTTTTCCAGTTTCTGGTGCTCACAGCAGGTTTATGCCCAGATTTTGCATCCTATAGTCAGGGCTTCTGTCTTGCTAATACCATTTCCTGTCTCTCTGTTACTTGAAGAAAACCAGCAAATGCAATGAGGGCTCACTCCAATCACCCACAATGTGTATCACCGGTTCTACACCTCCTGGGTTGATCTGGATTAGAGGGCTCTAATGGAAGGTCAGGGACAGTTTCTCCCATAATTTTATCTCTAAATTTAGAACAATCTCATCTATAAACATTCTCCTTTCTTTGTTTTGTTTTTGTGCCTCAGTCAGCAATGCTAAGGGGTTAATCCTGGCTTTGCACTCAGGAATTACTCTTAGTGGGCTCAGAGGACCAAATGTGATGCCAAGGATCAAACCCAGTTGGGCCGTATGCAAGGCAAGCACCCTACCTGCTGCAGTCCTGCCCCAACCCCAAATTCCTATTTAAAAGTAAGGTATATGTGTGAAATTCGACCCTGAAAATCTTTCAGAGGTCACTTTTCAGTTTTTCATCCATTTTTATCTTGCTATTGTCACAGACTTTGTTTTGAGCTCATCAGGAAAATAGTTGAGCAGGGCCAAACAGGTGTCAGGATACAAATAACCGGAAATGAGTAAAGTAGCCACAGAGAAGCCCACAAGAACATTCTGGAAGGACTGAGATTTCTCCTATAACTTGTGCATGAAGAAAGAGTAGAATTATACAGGAATGTTTACCTGCTGATGTGCGAGGAGCTCAGACTAAGAATAGCTCCATTGTTAAGGTTCAATGTGGTCACCCAGCCAAATGTTGGAATTTTTCTAACAGAGTACCAGCAAAAGAGCTGGCCTAGAATAAGCCCAGAATCTCCCAGGGTCAAGATATAGAGTCTCAGAGTTAAAAATAAAGCCATGGAAATTGCTTATACATGGATAGACATGGAGAGTGTCATATGTAATGAGTCAGAGAGAGAAGAACAGATGGAGAATATATATGCAGGATATAAAGAAAAACAGTATAAAATATTCAAGGTCAATAGAAATGAGGGACAGAAGCTTTCTACAAAGACGGGTGGGAGCATGCAGTTAAGTCAGAGAAGGGACCACCATGCCAAAGAGAGTGGGAAATGATTCCTGTGGGCAAGAACTTTTCAATTCTCTGGGTGCTGAAAGCAGATAAAATGATAATAATACCTCTCAAGTAACTATATTGCAAACCACAGTGTCTATAAATTAAAAAAGAAGAAAGAGAGAGACAGAGAAACACATAGAGAGGCACGGAGAGAAGAAAAATGTCTACCCTAGAGACAGGTAAGGGAGGGAGAGGGCAGGTGGAGAATGGGACAACAACTGGGAACATTGGTGGTAGAAAATGTGCCCTGATGAAGATTGTTGGACATTATATGACTAAAGCTCAATCATGAGCAACTTTGTATTTTTGGGAAAAAAAAAGAAACAACCTAAGTGTTTTATGGACAACCTTATAGCCAATGTGTTTCAATAAAGTAATTAAAAACAAAAGTGTCTACCTTGCAAGGGTGAGACTATTAGTTCAATTCCCAGTGTTCCCCTAACACACACGGAGCATATTACTAGAGGCTCTACTGATGGGCACTCCAGGCATCACCACTGAGTGCCAAATTGGTCCACAGCCAGGAGTACATGAGCATCACAACTCAAGAGTGCAGCTCCTGGTGATGCCTCTGTCCAAGGTATGATGTGTTCCAGTCATGGCACTGGAAGACAATACACTCTTAGAGCATTTGCTTTGCATTCAGCCAACCTATGTTCAATCCCCAGCATCTCCTGAGTGCAGAGCCGGAGTTAGCCCTGAGCACTGCTGCATGTTCCTAACTCAACAACAAACAATAACAACAACAAACAACAACAAACCATAAACAATAGCAGCAACCAAGAGAAGAAATGGAAAAGAGCATGGAAATAGCCCACATGCCATTCAGTAGATGAGAAAGTATTAATAAACCAGGTCCATCCACTCCATAGATTTATTAATCTGCAATCTAGTAACCAAACCATATGTTGCTATATGAGGAAGCTAAAATAACTTTAATTAGTTAATTAGCCCTATGGATCCCCCAACTTTTTCTTGCTTCTGTGTTCAGGGATCAGAAGGCAGGTGCTTCGGGGACAATATGTCATGCCAGTGGTCCAATAAGGTTCAGCTATATGCCAGGCACATGCCTTACCTGCTATATTGTCTGCCTGGCTCTTGGATGGACAGTGCAAAAAGGAATGAAAGAAGCCAAGGAACCACTGTAACCTTCTAATGACATGAAAGGCTCTTTCTTGCCATAGAAAGAAGTGTTAAGTATATGGAGGCTTTTATAATATTTCTTTTCAATATCAGTTTCCCTGCCGGCTTTCCCATCTCTGACCTTCCAGGTGAGGGGCGCTCGCTGTTCAGATCCTAAAAAAGAGATGTCGAACTAGGAGTAAAGGGTCTTTTGGGGAGCTAGTTGGCAGGCTCTGGGTCTTTGGAGCTGCTAGCAGGCTGACAAAGGATTCTGCGTCCTTCCTTCTGGACTTTTTACCCTCCTGTTTATGTAGATTATTTGCCCTGGATAAATATTACCAAGATTGCTTCCCCGCCCTTGGGGACAGGGGGATGGAAATCTCTTTCCCATTCTGGGAGCTCTTTGGGGATCCAACATCCACCAGTCTAGGAGAAAACATCACTCTTCAAGAAGAATCACGGTTGCTGAGGGCTGGGAGTGGGTAGAAGAAACAGGGTGACTGTTGATGGGCCTGGGGGGAGATTCTTATTTTGGTATGAGGGCACTATTTTACATAGAGACAGGAAGATCCTACAAACATGGAGATTATTCACAGATGGACAGGACGGATGGCTCTGGATTCTAACTTGGTAAAGCTAACTAGTTGTTTTCTTTTTGTTTGCTTGTTTGTTTTGGGACTGTGCTCAAGGTTGAAATTGCAAAACCTACAGGATATGGGAAAAGTCACTAACTGTTGAAGGGTTTGTGTGTGTTTTTCAAAGCCACTGCACAATCACTGTTTTTTGGGCACAATTTCCTAGAAAGGTCCCTGCCTTGTTGCCACAAACATGTCCTCTATTTGAAGACAAGAACTTTCCATTGAGATTGGGTAATATCAAGTGAAATCACCAGATGAAGACATGTGAAATCACAAAGGATTTCACACCTATGTGCAAGAGATAGATGCAAAGCACATGGGTCCAGTCAAACTCTTAGATCATGAGAGCCAAAACAATAGTTGAGGAGGGACAGGGGAAAGGGCTGTATGTATGGTGGAAAACACAAAGCAATGTTTAAGAAGGGGATCATGTGGGGGCCGGGAGATAGCATGGAGGTAAGGTGTTTGCCTTTCATGCAAAAGGTCATCAGTTCGAATCCCGGTGCCCCATATGGTCCCCCGTGCCTGCCAGGAGCAATTTCTGAGCATGGAGCCAGGAGTAACCCCTGAGCACTGCCGGGTGTGACCCAAAAACCAAAAAAAAAAAAAAAAAAAAAAAAAAAAGAAGGGGATCATGTAATACAGAAAGTGGTGCAATAGAAAGATTTAACATTCTGAATGGCCAAATTGTTTCAACCCAGCATACCTGGAACCTACTATGTGTTACAAACAGGACAAAATAGCAGGTAAAACATATGCCAGGCATGTAGCCAATCCCTGTGAGTGCTCTGGCATGATACAGTTTTGCTTCAATTTACAAACAGGACTCCCATGTCCTCAAGAGTAAACTTCTTTCATTTTTAACTGTTTTTTTTTTTATTTTAAATTTAAGTACTGTGGTTACAGAATTGTTCATAGTTGGGTTTCAGTAATAGAATGTACACCACCCTTCACCAGTGCCACTTTCTCACCACAAAAGTCCCCCATTTCCTTCCTACCCCCCACCCCTGCTTATCTCTAGGGCAGGCATTTTGTTTCCCCCCAAGTCTTTTTCCTTTGATACTATAGTTTGTACTATAGTTAATGAAGAGGTGCCCTACTTGTCACTTAATCTGTTTTCAGCACAATTATCATTGTCACAGTGGGCTCTTCTTTACTCTAACTGCAGTCTCTGTTCTTTGTGTCAAGCTTCCTACCATGCATGAGTCCTCCTGATTCTCATAGATTCAGCAAAAGTTGAGGAAAATAGAAAAAAAACATTTGGCCTAAAAAAAAAAAAAAAAAAAAAGGTTGTCCTCACCCAAAACCATCCTGTCATAAGACCAATTACAAGTACCAGGCATACTAATTTGTCTAATCCCAAAGTCTTTATTTCTTCAAAGTCCTAGGAAAAGCTGTCCTTAAACCCAGTTGTCACAGTCAGACTTCAGATAGTAGAGATCTTGGTGTCTACACAGATCCTATGTAGAAGTCAGGGTGTCATGAAGCCTCTCCTGGTATCATCTCAATATTAGTTGGCAAGGCAAGGAAATTTTCCTTGAAAGTAAGTCTTTGCTTATTCCAAACTATTGTCATGGTGGTGTTGAACCCACACTGGGGCAAGTCGGTGCCAAGAAAGTTCTAGGACCTGTCCTGATAGGTCAATTCCTGAAAACCATGCCGGATACAAATTTGGGACCCAAGTTCAGGGATAATTGGCCAATGTCTGAGTGACTGAGCCTACATCATGTCCCATGGCATATCCTTTCCTTGAATAAGATTAACAGCATTATATCCACTAACCATTTTTAGTCAAATAATTTTTTGTATCTGAACTCCTTATTTAAAGTGTCTTCATGCAGCTGTTTAGGGCTCTCCTTGAGGCAATTCAGAAAATTTAGTGAAAATAATGTTAAGGAAAAATGACTGTTGGTGTCATGCCTCTTTTCCTATATTTTAATACTTGAGTTTTGAGAGATCTGTGAACTCTTTCAACTATGGCTTGCCCTTATGGATTATGGGGTATTGCAGCGATTTTTTTATTTGCAAAATATTTTTGCAGAAGGGTTTGTAATTGATGCAGCAAATCTTGAACAACCTAGTTATGAGCATTTAAAGAGGAAGTTTTGGGCCCGGAGAGATAGCACATCGGCGTTTGCCTTGCAAGCAGCCGATCCAGGACCAAAGGTGGTTGGTTCGAATCCCGGTGTCCCATATGGTCCCCCATGGCTGCCAGGAGCTATTTCTGAGCAGACAGCCAGGAGTAACCCCCTGAGCACAGCCAGGTGTGGCCCCAAAACCAATAAATAAATAAATAAATAGGAAGTTTTTATGGGAACAATCTATGTAAGCTGAATCTCCCAATATGTTTCATGGCTCTGAGACATGTGATAGTAAGTAATTTAAAGCAATAAGTTCCATTTGTTGAGCAGACAAGTGTGGTGGGGGAGGAAAGAGATGGAGGACATTGGTGGTGGGAAGGTTGCACTCGTGAAGGAGTGGTGTTCAATTTTTATAACTGAAACCCAACTACACATGTTTGTAACCATGGTGTTTAAATAAATATATTATTTAAAAAATAAGATAAGATGGGGCCGGGCGGTGGCGCTGAAGGTAAGGTGCCTGCGCTAACCTAGGACGGACCGCGGTTCGATCCCCCGGTTCCCCATATGGTCTCTGTGCCTGCCAGGAGCGACTTCTGAGCGAATAGCCAGGAGTAACCCCTGAGCGTCACTGGGTGTGGGCCCAAAAACCAAAAAAAAAAAAATAAAAAATAAAAAATAAGATAAGACAAATGGCTATCAGCAATAAAATAGGAGAGCTACCCTATAGAACTGAGTTAATGGGAAGGAGATTTTGGAGGGCCCAACGGCACTTTAGTGGTGGGGGGCAGAGACTCTGGTGGTGGGTGTGGTGTTGGGTTAAATATGCATGAAATTATCATTAACAGTGTTGTAAATCACAGTACAGTAATCAAAATATAAAGAAACTCCCAAAGCAAGGACTTTTACCACTGAAAACAAAAATATAACCAACTCAAGAAGCTTATAAGAGTCAAAGATGGACAATATACAATGATCAAGAAATTAATACATCAAAAGGACTTAACATCCATTAACATTTGCACCAAATAAAAGGGCATCAAAGTGTGTAAGACAACTACTAAAAGATCTGAAGAGAAATAAGATAGCAACAAGATTGAGTTCTGGCTAAAAAAGATGAAATTAAATTAAAAAACAAAACAAAACAAAAAATTTCACTCTAGCTTTGAACTCAGCCAGACAGAAAATAAAGGGAAATAACAATTTCAATGAGCAGCTGGAGAGTCTGGATTTTATTATCATTTATGGGTCTGTACTCTGAAAAAACCCAAATGCCTTTACTCTTCAAGGCTCAAAGAAACATTCTCCATGACAGACCACATGTTGGGATACAAAGCTGATGTCTGCAAATACCTTTTTTTTTTTTTTTGGTTTTTGGACCACACCCGGCAGTGCTCAGGGGTTACTCCTGGCTGTCTGCTCAGAAATAGCTCCTGGCAGGCATGGGGGGCCCATATGGGACACTGGGATTTGAACCAACCACCTTTGGTCCTGGATTGGCTGCTTGCAAGGCAAACACCACTATGCTATCTCTCCGGGCCCGCCAAATATCATTTTTTAAAACTTTATTATATGTCTATCAATTGATTGGTCCCTGGGTCACACTCAGTGGCACTCAGGGGGGAACTCCTGGCTCTGCACCTAGAAATCGCCCCCTGGCTGGCTGAACCAGGGTCCTCTCCAGTTGGCCGCATGCAAGGCAAATGCTAAACCACTGTACCATCCATCTCTCTGGCCCTGTCAAGAATCTTTTTATACCAAGAAAGCTAGCATAGGAATTCATCCAAATAGATTCCTTCTTGTTCCTGGTTCCTTTCTTCCTTTCTTCTGTTGTCTTTGTGTGGGACAATGATGGCAGAAGAACATCTAAGGAAATTAGGCGTATCCCAGGTACATCCTGGAGTTCTAACACTACAGCTGTGCTGTACCATGTCAACTAGCTTTCTCTCCACCCCTACAGCTTTCACTCATCACTCAGTACCTAGCCCTTCAATGTAGCTAGACAATGTTGGAAAGGGCACCAGAGAAAAGATAGAAGCCCAAAGAAACTTAAAAACTTAAAAACATGCACAAAACTGAAACTGATGCTTCTTTTCTTCTTAGCTTTTAGATCACACTTGGCTGTGCTCAGAGCTCACTCTGTGTTCTATGCTTAGGGATCACTTCTGGCAGTGCTTGGATCAAACTAGGGCTGGTAGCCTGCAAAGCAAGTACTATCCCCTGTACTATCATCTCTCTGGCTCTGAAACTATTGCTTTAAAAAACTTCAACACTACATACCCTCAAGAAAATATTTGAAGAAATTGCCATCTGTAAAATAGAAAAGAATGTGGTAGTAAGGGCCTTCAGAGCTCTTAGAAAAGAAGTGAAAAAATAATGAAACAAATTCATGTTTCTGAAAGAAAAGTTTTAAGTCACTCTAATAAAAGAAAAATGAAAAATCTAGGTGGATTTACAATGCTTGGGTCACATTTTTGTAGCAAATACTTACACAGAAGATGAGGAAAGAGGTCTTAAAACTTTTGATTTTTTTTTTTGGAGGTGTTTGTATACAGATATTTTTCTTGTGGAATTTTGGTAGCAGCAATGCTTAAGATCACGATTTCAATCATAGAACCACCATCCAAACTCTCATCCTAGAAAATTCTCTACACTTTTTGGAGCAACCAAAAAATATTCATGGGTTCAAGGTGCTTGGCGAGGCAACTCTGTTCTAGAACTGGAAAAACAAAACAAAACAAAACCTACTTAGTGTCTGAAAGGACAGCAGTGAATGATTTCTATGTGATAGGTTGGCCAATCCCTCCTCACCCCACATTCAACTAGTTGCAAGACACTAAAAGTCAATGTCTCTGTGGGAAAGACCCAGCTCTGTTGACTCATAGATCTCTCTCTACAAATGTACATACTCAACCTGGAGCTGGCTTCCTGATCCTCTCAGTTGCCTCTACAGCACCAGCTGATAGGAATTCACTGAGGTTTCTTCATTGAAAGGTCTCAACGTATTTCTGAAATATTGGGTCTCCTTTCCCCTAAGCTTAGCCTCCTGGACTTCATGACCCTGGGGTCTTGAGAAGCAGAAGCAGAGCAGGACTTGGAGGTAACTGAGAACTTGTTGTTATGGATCATGATGATCAAAGAGAACTAACAAAGGTGATTTCCGGTTCCTGAACTGATCAACCCTTTCCTGAACAGTCACCCCTAACTAGGTCCTTTGGAGAACCAGTTGTTGCAAAATGACTCTAATAACTGATTCAGAAACATTTTGTTAGACGTAAGAATGTGTTTTTATTTGAGGGGTGGGAAGATGGGGATGCACCCAAGAAATGCTCAGAGAATCCAGGGAGCATTTCTAGTGATACATGTTCAATCAGGCCAATTGATCAATGCTTAGGTCTGGCAATGTGGCATGCTCAGGCCTGACAGTGCTGAGGACCACCAGGATTGCCCCAGCAATGCTTGGGGTTCAGATTCAGGGCCTCTCACATGCCACCCATGTGCTCTAACACTTAGAAAATCTCTCTATTCCCTAGACATTGTCTTATATGAACTTCACCTTTTTTGGGGAGAAGAGGGTGTTAGGACATATTCGGTAGTGATCAGGGATTACTCCTGGCTCTTCACTCAGGAAACACTCTAGAAATGCTCAGGGGACCATATGGGATGCTGAGATTGAACCTGGATCATCTACATGCTAGGTAAGGCAAGTGCTCTCCCTACCCACTGGACTATCACTCCAGTCCCTATCTGGTTCAACTCATAAAACATTCAAGCAACAATGTTTTTGCTACAGATGAAAAGACAAAAGAGGAGGACAGAGCAATAGCAATAGTGAATAGAGTGTTTGCCTTGGAAATGTCCTACCTGGGCTTGATCCGTAGTATCCCATATGGTCCTCTGAGCATGCCAGGAGCAATTTCTGAGTGCAGAGCAGGAGTAAACCCTGAGCACCATTGGATGTGGCCCCCAAACAAACAAACAAACAAGCAAACAAAGACAATAGAAAATTTCAAAGCAAAAGTGTGACCATGTAATGGTCACAGGTGATTGGAGTATGGTGGGGTGATAAAGAATGTGATCTGATTGGATGAGAAGAGGATTGGGGGGGGGCGCTGGATGGCAGTGCAGAGTTCTTGTCTTAGGTACTGAGACTTTTCTAGTTGTGAGTCCTGTAAGCATTTGCCAAAGGTCAATAGATCATCCAGTTCAGGCAAACACAATGGCAGAGTCTCCTATTACAGCGGCCTGCTGGCAAAATTGATGGATATTCCAGGAGAGTGAGTAATCAAAATTTAGACTATTTAGGGAGAGAGACAGAGCCCAGGGAATCAATCAGGAGTGTTATGGAAAACCAGCAATCCTGGGGAGCTTTCTAGCTCTAAGGTTGGGGAGGGGCAAAGAAGGGTTGTTGGGGATAGGGAAAGAATTGGTTACACTATATCACATTGGTAGTGGATTGTTTGAGCTGAAACCAATCTAGGCCTGTGTCCAACTGAGATGGTCCTTTGGGCCTGAAGAAAGGAATAGATAGATCCTTGAAATTAGTGCAGAAATTTGATCAAAGTAGTTAAGAACTGGGGAGAAATGGTCTTGGCACCCGAGATGATGGACAGACTTCCTAGTCAATAGGAGACCCACACCCACCCACCTCGTAATGTTCTCTTATACCCTCAATGGAAGATTTTTGTTTGTTTGTTTTAGGGGGGACACACCCAGCAGCTCTCAGGGATTATTCCTGACTCTGTAATCAGAAATTACTCCTTGTGGGCTCAGGGGACCATATGGGATGCTGGAGATCAAACCTGAGTTGGCAGAGATCAAGGCAAATGCTCTACCTGCTGTGCTATAGCTCTGGCCCCAAGAAGTTCTTGCTTTTGTTTAGACCCGGAAGTGAGTCTAGATGGTGACACCCCTGTCTCATGTCTCCAACAATTTTTTTCATGTCTTTTTTGCACTTCAACACAGCACAATGGGTCCTGCTTCTCTACATGGTACATGGTGGTTTGTTTACCTGCAGGATATAGAATTTTCGCTGTCCCATGGCACTTACCTAGAAACCAGAACTGATCCCAGCTCCACCAAGAGAGTAACCCCTTTTTCTCCAGCCCACTCTCCCCTCCTTCCATGCCCTCCTGCTACCCTGTCCTGGTTGGGCATGACTGGGAGCCTTTCTGGCTATTTTGACAAACAGTTGGACTCCTTCCATGGATTGGCTTAGATAGGAACTTCTTTCTTTTCTCTCTCCACCTCAATTCTGGCATCAATTTCCAGGGAACATTGCATTCCTCAGGAAGGGTGGGGCACTTGCTCTTACTTTTGGAGGCATAGTGTAAACATATTGACAATTTGAAGAGATATCAAAGCTTTTCCTTCCTAGCTCAGGACTGTATGTGTGCAAAAAAAGTGTGGTGCAAGATGGGAAATTTCAGAACATTTTGTACGGTTTCATTTTGGTTTTAAATGCTACATTCAGTGGCATTTGGGGTGTCTCTCCCTGCAAGTTTCAAGTGTTTGTGCTGCACTGAGATCAAGCCTGTCAAGTATGTGTTCATGCCCTTTGAAAAGTCTGTATTAATATCCCCACCTCAGAAATCCCAGATCTTTGGACCAAAGCTGCATGATGTTTGCAGTTTACTTGGTTATATCAACCGTTCTGTCTAGGAAGAATGAGATGACTGGTTGTGTTTAAAATTAAATGCGGGGCCGGGTGGTGGCGCTGGAGGTAAGGTGCCTGTGCTAACCTAGGACGGACCACGGTTCGATCCCCCGGTTCCCCATATGGTCCCCCGTGCCTGCCAGGAGCGACTTCTGAGCGAATAGCCAGGAGTAGCCCCTGAGTGTCACTGGGTGTGGCCCAAAAACCAAAAATAAATAAATAAATAAATAAATAAATAAATAAAATTAAATTAAATGCATGATTCTGGACATTGTAAATGCACTGCAATGATTATAGGTGTACAGAAAATATTTTGTATTGTGTTTTTGTGTTCCTAGGGTATATCCTTAGGAGTGGTATAACTGGATCATATAGGTGCTCAATTTTTGAGAAATCTCCATATTGTTTTCCAATAGTCAGAATTTGAAAACAACCCAGATGCCCAACAACAGATGAGTGGCTAAAAAAACTGTGGTACATATACAAAATGGAATACTATGCAGTCATCAGGAAAAATAAAGTCATGAAATTTTCCTATACATGGATGAATATGGAAACTATTATGCTGAGTAAAATAAGTCAGAGGGAAAGAGATAGACACAGAATAGTCTCATTCATTTTTTTTTTTGGTTTTTGGGCCACACCCATTTGATGCTCAGGGGTTACTCCTGGCTATAGGCTCAGAAATCACCCCTGGCTTGGGGGGACCATATGAGATGCCGGGGGATCGAATTGCGGTCTGTGCTATGCTAATGCTTGCAAGGCAGACACTTACCTCTAGTGCCACCTTCCTGGCCCTCATCTGTGGGATTTAAGAAAAATAAAGGACAATATGTTAATAATACCCAGAGACAATAGAGATGAGGGATGGAAGGATCAGCCCATGATATGAAGCTTACTACAGAGTGGTGAGTGCAGTTAGAGAAATAATTACACTAACAACTATCATAACAATGGTAGTGAGAAAAGTAGAATGCCTGTATTGAATACAAGCAGGGGATGGCGGAGGAAGTAGATGGGGGCATTGGTGGTGGGAATGTTGCACTGGTGAAGGGGATATTCTTTTTTATGTCTGAAACCCAACTACAAACATTTTTATAATCATGATGCTTAAATAAATATATTATTAAATTAAATGCATGATGGCCCTGTATTCTTTTTTATGACTGAAATCCAACTACAAACATTTTTATACTAATCATGGTGATTAAATAAATATATTATTAAAAAATTTAATGCATGGTGACCCTGAAATAATATATGTCTGAAACCCAACTATGAAGCACTTTGTACATCACATGGTTTCAATAAAATATTAATAAATAAATAAAAGATAAATTAAATTAAACTAAATGCACAGCTGGGGAGATAGTACAGAAGGTAAAGTGATTGTCTTGCACATGGCTGACCCCAGCTTAATCCCCAAGGCCACCTAACACTCTCAAGAGGGACATTGATTTTCAGGAATAGCCTCTGAGGACCTCTTTTGCTACTCCCCTGCTATTTTTTTAAATTAAATTGAATGCAGAAAGATCAGAAAGTTAAAACAAGTTGAGGTTTGTTGGTAGACATACAAAGACTCCAAGATCAATTCCCAGTACCATGTAGTCTCCAGAGCACCATCAGGAGGTCCTACGGGTCTCTTGTCCTTCCGGGTCCCAATAATTCTAGGAAAAATATCACCAGGAGTGGCTCCTTGAGCAGTGTGAGGTTTTTGTCCCCCCAAATTAAATAGAGCCAATTAATACTTAATTGGTAAAAGAACTTCTACAAAACACCTCCAAATTTCACAATACCAAAAGACTGTAGAAATGCAGTAAATTAGGTGGAAAAGTAGTGTAGAAGCCAACTAGGCTCAGAAAACAAAAGTCACACGAAGGTTCAACTAGCAGCAAACAGCAAGCCGTCACATAGCATTGTGAGGTATAACAATTGTCCCAATTTTTCTTTGATTGAAGTATTTTTGTCTATCAGCCATCTTGTGACTAGCAATATAAAAGATTAGTTTGTGCCTGCTAATGGGGGCAGACTTGGAAAGATGGGTTGGAACTGGTGCAAGAAAGGTCACATTGGTGGTAGAATTGGTGTCAGAATATTGAATGCTAGAAACAATTGTATGATGAACAATTTTGTAAACCATGGTGTTTTAACAAAGAAAGATAGATTCCAGAAGAGGAAGATGATGGTTACAGAGAGAGTTGGGTATTTGTTTGTTTTTTGGTTTGGGGTCACATCAGGCTGTGCTCGGGGGTTACTCCTGGCTCTGTACTCAGAAATTATGTTTGGCTGGTTTGGGGGACCATATGAGATGCCAGGGATCGAATCTAGGTAGATTATTTGCAAGGCAAATGTCCTCCCCACTGTGCTATTGCTCCGGCCCCTGAATTATCTCAGTCTTGCTGAGCACAGCATAACTCTTTAGGCAATGTCTACCCATGTGCCTCCTGAACCACAAAAGCATTTGAGAACTTAAAAAAAAATGCAAACTCAGTGAAGAAATTATATAGTGCTTAGGGCTCTTGCCTTCCACATGGTCAACCCCTATTTGAGCCCCAGTATCTCAAAGTTTCTACCAAGCACTTCCAGGAGTAGTCCCCTGAGCACAGAACCAAAAAGAAACCCTCAGCAATGCTTGGTGTGGTCCAAGCTGCCATTCTCTGCCCCCTTAAAAAATTCACGGGTTCTACTCTTAACCTATTGGTTAAGAAATTTGGGGGGTTGAGGCCAGAGCAATAGCACAGTACAGCAGGGAGGGCATTTGCCTTGCACATGGCCAAACCGGGTTCAATCCCTAGCATCCCATATGGTCCCCCAAGTCTGCCAGGAGTGATGCCTGGGTGCAGATCCAGGAGATCTCTGAACTGCATCAAATGTGACCCCCCCCCCCACCATCAAAAAAGAAAAAAAAAGGGTCAAGACCTGTACTTGAATCTGTGTTAATTTGATGTTCACTGACGTTCAAGGATCATCGTCTTCAAAAATATAAAAATTGTTTCTGGAACACAAAAACAACTGATTCCTGTATTCTTATTAATGTTTTATGCTGTAAGCTAGGCAGGAAGGCACCCTATTGCGGTTTAGCTAAGTGGATATGAAACCCAAACATTCACAGAAATGCTTGTTTATGACAGCTGGCTTAGCAGGCTTGTGGCTTCACGGTCTCAGAGATCAGTTGCCACATGTTTGTTGGTTGTAAGGACTTGCCCTGTCGCCAGCGGCATCAGAGACATGCTAGACACATGAGAATGAAAAGTTATCTCTTCTCCCCCAGATTCTCTTTGTATAACGGTTATTTGATTCTTTTGTAACTTCATTTTGCAGTGCTGGGGACTGAGCTCAATTTTCTACCTGCAAAGGGGTACTTTTTCACAGCCCCTTTAATCTGGACGCTGAAGCAATTTGGAGAGAGAGAACAGTAGAGCTTTGGAGTTAGGAGGTTTGGGAAGGGCAGGATGGGGGAACCCACCTATGTTGCCACATGTGTTTCTGCTGAATCTAATCCACCAAATAGATATTCAAAAGTTATATGCAAGCACTTGTGTTTTTCTGGGAGATTCTGGAATAATACCAGAATAGAAAAGAGATAGGTTTGTGGGGTCGGAGTGTGATAGCACAGCGGATAGGGTATTTGCCTTGCATGCAGTAGGCCTAGGTTTGATTCCCAATATCCCACATGGTCCCCTGAGCCTGCCAGGACTCTATTTCTGAGCTCAGAGTCAGGAAAAAACCCTGAGTGTTGTCAGGTGTGGCCCAAAGAAACAAAAATCGAAAAGAGAGATAGTATTGGGCAGGGAAGATTTTTTTTTCTGATTAGCTGATGCTCAAAGTGGGTGAATCTGAATCCTATAGGAAGAAGAAAAAAATCAAGAAAAAAAAATAGGGTAGAGTACATTGCTCAGAAATAATTAGACCCCAGGAGTGAGAGAGCTAGAGTGTTTATTGTGCCCACTGTACAATTCTCAGAAACTTCTGGCAAACATCCTACCCTAGCACAGACGCAGCAGCTAGAAAATGCAGACTGAGGTTTTTTTTTCTGTTGTTGTGGTTTTTGGGTCACACCCGGCAGTGCTCAGGGGTTACTCCTGGCTCCATGCTCAGAAATTGCTCCTGGCAGGCACGGGGGACCATATGGGGCACCGGGATTCGAACTGATGACCTTTTGCATGAAAGGCAAACGCCTTACCTCCATGCTATCTTCCGGGCCCCGCAGACTGAGGTTTACAGTGATAATGAGACTCCGTTAGGTCACAAAAGGATCAACTGTAACTTCAGAGACTAATTTGACCGCTGTCCAGGTCAATGAGCTGGAAAATGAGTGCTCAGCCTTGCCCAGGAAGGACTTTGTACTTTGTACAAAGTACTTTGAACTTTATGAATGCATTTTGGAAATAATCAAGCTGAGCTTAAAAAAAATGTAAGTACATGTGCTTCCTGCTGCCCTCACTTGCCTTGTGCAGTTCTGTGGCCTCCCCAACTCTTTCGAGTTCCTCCCCTTTGCTCCCTCAACCAGCAAAAACTTATTCCACTAAATAAAGACATAGTACAGATGTTTAAGAACTAAAGAAATAGCTCAAAGTCCTAGAGTTCATGCTTGGCACAGAGAAAAAAAGCAGGGCTTAACCCTCTCCTTCACGCACACATATATACATTACTTGGTTCCCCAAGCACCAGAAGGAATATCCCTGAACATTTCTCCTCACTCTAGGATGATCCAACCCCCAACCTCATAAATAACTTCCTCCGTTTTTTTTCTGAAGAGATAGAATAGAGGTTAAAGCATTTGCCTTGCATCCACCCAAGCCTAGTTCAATTCCCAGCACCACATGAATTCCTGAGCAGAGATTTAGGTCACTAACCCCTGAGTCCTGCCAAGTGTGGCCCACCTATTCTCAATTTTTCTAAGTTTCAGGCAGGTACAGGGGTTGAGGTTCTTAGCATAACATATGGTCACACTAAACCCATATTGGATATGGCCCCCAAAATAAAAAACAAACCAACTAAAATGTTAAGCCAGCAAAGAGGAAACAAAATACAGTCCACAATGAGAAGAAAACAAATAGAAACAATATAATTAGTAGATTGAAACATTGAAGCAAGTAATAAAACCATAGTCTAGGAACCAGAGCATCAGTACAGGGGTAAAGCACTTGCTTTGAAAATGCCAAGTTCATTTTGATCCCCAGCTCAACAAAGGGTCTCCTGGGCATGCCAATATTGATCCCTGAGCACAGAGCCAGGAGTAAGCCCTGAGGACCAGAAAGTATGTGCCCAAAACAAAGACAAAACAAACTATTCTATATGATCAAGAAAAAAATTAGTAGGTTGAAGAGGTGTGAGAGATACAAATAGAGACCTAAGTTAAATTTCTAGAGATTAAAATTTTAAAATTTTCTAGACACTAACTTTCTAAAAATCACAATGTCAGAAATGAAAACAATATGCCTTTGAGAATAACAGTAGATGTGGCCTGCAAGATAGCATGGAGGTAAGGCATTTGCCTTCCATGCAGAAGGACGGTGGTTTAAATCCCGCCATCTCATACGGTTCCCCGAGTCTGCCAGGGGCGATTTCTGAGCGTAGAGCCAGGAGTAACCCCTGAGTGCTGCTAGCTCTGACCCAAAAACCAAAAACCAAAAAAAATAAATAAATAAATAAATAAAAATAAAAAAAATAAAAGAATAACAGTAGATTAGAAACTAGAAGAACAGACTGGTAATCTGATTATATAATAGTAGAAACTGGAGTTAGAATGATAGTACAGTGGGGAGGGTACTTGCTTTGTACACAGCCAACCCAGATTCAATTCCTGGCATCCATATGGTCCTCAAGCCTACCAGGAGTGATTCCTCAATGTAGTGCCAGGTATAAGCCATGAGCACCACTGGGTGTAATCCCCAAACAAACTAAAACAAACAATAAACACTATGCAAA